>VWZK01000012.1:386157-399661 GCA_013396935.1 Baryphthengus martii | reverse complement strand
AGCAACCTGCTCTAGTGGGAGCTGTCCCTACCCATGGCAGCGGGTTGGAACGAGATGATCTTTAAGGTCCCTACCAACCCAAGCTGTTCTATGAGTCTATGATTCTATGATTCAATGATTCTGTGATTCTATGATTCAAAAACTTTAAGCAAGATAATTGTCATTGTTTTCCCAAACCCTCAACTGTATTCAAAACACTCCCCTCAACCCAGAACAAATTATCAGGGAGCTGAGCATCTCTCATTACACACTCCTGACTCCTTTTGAGCAGGACCAGGACTAAGCACAGGCTGACACGTCTCCTCTGGGAAAAAAAGTACAACCTTGGATATTCGCAGTGCATACATGTAAAAAGGGAAAAAGCCTGCACAGATAACTTTAGCTCTGGCATTTCCAGCTTCTGCCTGTTTGCTTTGGCAGCTCACGGAGTTCTTTCAAGAGAGTGCTTGTAGGTAATTTCCTAGGTTCTTAATGAAGCAAAGTGGAAAAACAAAAATTCTAGTATGTGGCATCATATTAACACCTTTATGCCTCAGACTGTTTGGGTTAGCTCTTAGCTTCTCCGTATGGACTTCTGCCCTTTGCAGCAACAGGGTAATCTGGAGTAATACTAAGTTGCCAGCGCCTCTGTGGAGCAGAGGACACTTCTGCTAGGGGCTGAGACCACAGTAGCACCATCACCCAGGGTCCTAATGCTCCATTCTCTGTGCTGAAGCGAGTAGCGAAGGTTCTGCAGCTACTAATGAATATTTTCCTCCTCTAGCTCCATCTTACTCACCTCTAACCAGCTCTGTCCCAGCACTGTTCCTTCCTCATCTCTGGGTCCCTTTTTCCAGCTCTCAGCCAGCTGCTGTTCCTGTTTCCCAGACACTCCCAATGATTCATCCTTTCTCTCTGTCAGCCTCTTATGTAAAGGCGCCGGTCTATCCCACCTGGGTTCCCAGACCCAACTCTCCACCTCCTGAATGTAGCCTCTGAGCTCCAGGTTTTCACCCACATGCTTGGTTTCAAAGCTTTACCCCCATTTCCTCTCCCAGCAGCTCCCTAGTCGTGTGTCATACCTGGTCTGTATTTCTCTCTCATCATCCTCTTCTGCTTTTCTTCCATAGACACAGAGAAATGCTGGAGTCAAAAATTCACTGGGATAAAATTGCCTGTCGTCATCCAATACGTCTCCCCTCCTTATTCCAGCTACTTTTTTTTTTATATATCCTTTCAGGAGGGTCCACCTATATTTTTACCATAAATAAATGAAACATTTTTTAGCTTTATGCTGCTCTTTCTGGAAGCAGTCTGTCGGATTCGTGTGACTCAACCCTGTAAAAGCTAGCAATCCTTTTTTTAGGGAACATAATTTTCACTGGCTGGATAAGTGCTTGTGCATGTCGTGTTAATGCTGATGCTGTGTTTCAATGCTGTGTAGCTTTCTAGTGGACTTTCAGCAGGGGGTTGCAGGAGAGGGCTGAGAGCTGGCGTTGCCACCTGGATTTCTTTTTGAGCCACCTGTGAAGAAGGCAGAACAGATACGCCTACAAGGGTCTGCCAAGCCAGACATTGCTGAAAAAAAAAAAAAATAATTTGAAAGAAGGGGATGTGTGGAAAGCACATGCTGCTGTTACGGGGTTCAACTTTTAAAAGTAATGCTTTAAATTTGGGGTATGGTAAAAAGCTTTTATCTTCAACACAAGAGGCAAGTAAATAATTATATATATACAGAGACACTGATAGAGATGCAGACGGAGCCAGCCACTGATACACACACATCCTTATAATTCACGTCTTTTAAATCTGTGGGTTTGCTTGGTTGACTGTTACTGACGGTAATGGGAGTGTTGTCTGCAAAAGGAGTGCTATGTTGAATCCCTCAGTTTAAGCAGAATTCCACTGTTATGTTTGGAAGAGTTTTGAAGAACATTTTCTTATGGATTGATTTATTACAAATGTGATCTAACTTAAGGAGGAGAGGTGGGAATAACCCACACTGCCTGATGCCCCATATCTCTGTGCTTTCAAGTTCACTCCATCAACCCTTGATGTCAGGGGAAGATTTGCACTCCACTGAGGAAGACCTTGATCACATCTTCATGTCAGTCCCTCAGTTTTGTCTGTGCTAAGCAATGGGCAGGGTGAAGTAGTGAACATGTGTAAAATTTTCTCTTCGCTATATAGTTTTCTTATCAGAAGCACAGGGAAAGCCTGGGGACATGGTGGTATAATAATCCCAAGGTTTAAAATGGTATCCTATGTGTGTGGCTCTAACTCCTATAGACATAAAGTCAAATACAGAAAAAAGTACAAAAAAGCTGACTAGTAACAAGGTCATTAGTCAACCAAATGTTCCAGAACTGTCATGAGGAGGAAGAAATAGTGATCTCGAGTTACTCCAGCCCACAGTCCATATCAGGATGGAGTAAGAGTATGAACCTAAACTATTTCATACATTCCATGCACGAAAATGGAGATGGGAAGTGATGAGCTCTTTATATGCCCCTTTCCAAATAAATTTGGAGAAGAGCTTAGGAGGTTAAGCAGGTCTCAAATGGTTTCTGCTGCTGAAATAGGCTATTGATGCTTTATTTTTCCCTTTAGATTTTCCACTACATTAAACATTTTAAACTACCAAATATTTCTTTTTTAAAGGAGAACGGAATGAAAAGACGTCTTCAATGATTTATTACAAATTCAGAGGGAAATACTCCCCTTGTAAATAGTTCTAAAAAAAAATGGGCATCATCAATTTAAATGCTGACATGCTTAATATTAAAGGATCAAATTGTACTGAAGGTCTTGAAGGAGAACTTCCCATTTGAGAGAGTTAATTTCAGTGGCAATTGATTGAAGTAGGGCTTGTGTTTTCTGGGAAGTTTGAGACCTGGTAAGGTCTTACCTGGTCCTTACCTTGTCCTTGGAGCACATTTTTCTTGCTTGGCCTTTGTGCTCAGAGGTTTGCATCAGCAAGTGCAAGCAAGCACAAACCCACACTATTTTGGTTGGTTTATGTTTTATTTATAAATGTATTTATAATTCTAAAGTTTGTGTTTATTCAGAGAATTTTTTTTACCATTAAACTCAGTGTTCTGGAAAAAAAAAACACTTCATTTAGAGAAAATATTCAACCCCTTTTCTGTCTTTCTGTTCTTATTCAATATGAAAAGGATATTGTAAAAGCATATTCAGCTGAATATGCGGTTTGGCAGTGAGCGACTCTTCAGCTGCCCTGCTTCTACCTCAGAGTTTATTCAGGTCATAAAAGAGACATATAAGCTTTTGAGTTAAGATTTATAGTTACATTAACTGTATCAGAAGCTTTTTGTACTTAATATAAAACACACTCTAGCAGCTCAACATGGCTTTATTCCACAATATAGTCAATAATAGACATGTTACCTCCTGCAATTACTGACATTAATAGCCTCAGGAATAACGGAAATTGAGTTAAATGCCAATGTGGTTGATGTAAATGGGACTTTACAGTACCTGTCATTTTGAGATATTATATGAGTCATTAAATTTGTACTTAATATTTCTTTATTTATTAATTAAGCAATAACCCAACAAAACAAAGGATGTCCTCACTTTAAGGCAGCACGGGTCAGATTTTGCTATAAAATCAACAAAGAGGTTGCTCTAAGAATTAAATTTAAATTGCATGAAAGATTCAACATAGCCCTGACTGAGCAAACAGAAGAGAAGCTCTTGCAAATGTATTTTTTTAGGAGAAAGGGGCCTGAATTTTCACAACTCCCTCCAACACCTCAGTGACTCCTGCAAGGCTTTGACCAGCATTGCATGGAACAACGTTCTTCTGGAATGGAGGCTGAAGTCATCAGCAAGTCAGGCAAGAAATCTTATGTGTATTCTCTCCAAGCTGCCTTCAGTTTGCTAATAGCAAAATGCTATTTTTTCCCCAACTCCCTCAAATTATACTTTTATAAGACATCTATTTGAGAATTTTCTCTTTCTTTCATTGTTCATTCTTCTGCAAATAAAGATTCATTCTAAATCTTTGCGCAAAAGTAGCCCACTGCTGCTTCCCAAAGCAGGACTGGAAAAGGATCAGACCAGGGTTTCTTTACCAAATAGTGTCTCCAGAATGGCACGCTGCCTGAAATGTTTAGGATGAGAAATATGTCAGCAATGCATATTTTCCTCTGCAGTCTTTTTCTTTTTCGTCTATGCATTGATGAAGCTAACATTACCCAAAGGCACCCAGATTGGCATTCAAATGATCCTGTTTTAGCTTGATGTTGATGGCCTGTTAAGGTGAACAAAGAAGAAAAGAGAACCCGCTTTTACTGTAACCCTGATCTATTTTGAGATCCCAAGGCTTTTCTGTTAATAATAAAAACACCAATAAATCCTCATCTCTTTGCTTTGTAAGCCTGACAGATAGTCTTTGAAGCATTATTGCATTTATTTCCTCCAACCAGATGTGCAATTTATACTATATTTGATAGTAAACGTGAGCATTATAGGAGACACTTGTGCTAAAATAATAATACAAATGTATTTTCCGTCACCGGGCTGAAACCTTTCCAGGAATGTCTCCAGTTCCTCCTGTATTTCAGTACCTTGCTAATACTCTTGCAACAGCTCCTTTGATGCTGGTAAGTTGGCTCACCCTCATTTCACAGAGATCTAAATGGAGTCAGTCTGCAAACAAATTTAATACAGCAGGTTTAAGCAGGGTGGCATCTAAGACTCCAGCCTGCACTTGCAAACAGCACTTACTCTAAGGAAAATATTTAAATGCTACTTCTGAAGAAAGCTGCATTTTTTTTCCCCTTAAAAACAGACTCAAAAAAACAAATATGTGATTTTTTTTTTCTACTTGTGCATGAAACTATGCCTTTATGCACATTGGAAATGTGCAAATGGGATAGTTAGGTTTTGTTCTCTTACATCTCGATTTTGAACAGTTGAGCTATGGTTCAACCTATGACAGAGAAATGCAGAATGATGCTGGTGAAGAATCTACTGCACTTTCCAGGTCACTAATGGTGGATGGAGGTGTCCCAGTAAGGACTCCTGACACTGTTATCTATTGGTCTTCTGTAGGGTCAGCTTCCAACAGAGGTTTAACTCCTAGCTCATCCAAGTAAATGATCCTTCACCATCCCTGTGGATCACGCCAACAGCAGATTTTTTGCTCCTCTATCTGAAGAGTATAGCATGTGCCTTGAGGCTCTCAGCCATCAGAAGATGTTGATGTGTGTCTTGCAAGGTTACAGATCCTGGCAGCTGTACTTTCAGGACATGGGACTACTGCCTGTGTGCCATGAACCTTCAGGATTTCGCTGGCTGGGAAAAAGTGATTACTCTCACCTGGTGAAAAATTTCTAACCGAAAATGGGGTGGAGCTACGGACCTTTACTCCTGCACCTAGAGGCAGGCATGCAGCATTACTCACCCCAACGGACACAGCAGTCCAGGAGGTTAAAACAAGGGGCTGAGCTGTAGTTGTCTTCTCCAAGGACAAGCCTACAGGGGCTTTTGGGCTTCCTGAAGAAATATGACAGTGACCAGTGAGACTAACCCCAGAGAGCTCTTTCCCAAAGGCAGTCTGCCTCATTACTCACCTTTCTTTTCCTATAGTTTCCAACTTGGAGTAGGGTGATTCTGTGCCATTTTCAGACCCTTAAAGATACAATTGTGCTTTCCCTAGGGATGAGCAAGTGCAGAACTCAAGTAATGAGTCACTCTCCTACTCCTGACTGACCACGGTGTAATTATTGCTTATTGGTTTGACTGCAGGTGAAGCACCAGGCAGGATCATGCCCAGTTGTGTTCATTGTTGTACAAAACATACAGGAAGGTGTAGAAACGTTTCACGAAATGCTACAGTCCTACATAAAGTGTGTACGTAGTGTGGTAGTTACAGTTACTATCCTCTTGGTGGCAGAATTAAGTCTATAAAAATAACGTACTGAGAAATCAAAGGATCACAGTAACTCCAGTCAATTCTGCCTTCTGATCTATTCGAAAAGCCTTTAGTAAAAATATAAACGGCAATAGCAAGAATGCTGCTCTGGGAGCAGTTCTGATGCACGCGAATTGCAAACAGATCTGCACGTTCATTACACATGGTATGGCTCCTCCTAGTGAAAACCTGAGCAAACAGTTGAGAACTAATTTTTCTCCTTTCCAGTATTTCCACCACCTCTTGAACTGGAGTTACTTGGGAGGGGGGAAGAAATAACAGCAAAAAGGCATTATTTGCAGTTCTACTTCATAAACAAACTTCTGCTTTCAGACGCCTGTGTTTGCCTGCTGCTGGCTTCCGTGGCTCCTTTGCATGCGTGTGTTTGCCAGTTACTATTTGGGCCATCATAAATCAAAATCTGTCTTGGAGAACTCCAGAGTGAAAGCATAAGCTGCTAGAGTTCGAGCTAGCAAGAGAATTGTCATCTGCTATATCTTTCATGCTTCCTGGTAGCTCCTACCCTCTCTGGAAAGAAGAGCAGGTGAATCCTAAAACAGAACTTGGCCCTATGGCTTCTAAAATATTGCACTTTCCAGTCATATGGAGAAAATAAATCTTTTAGAGCTTCTTCCTCTGTTTATCACCGTTGCTGGATATTCCAGTCAGTTAGTAAATATAATTTTTTTGCAATTAGTTTAACCAGTTTTGTTGTAACAACAAGATAATGTTTTAGCCTTAAATAAATGCCAGCAGCAAAAGCAGGAAATAAGGTCACAGGGAGGCAGGAATCTTCATTGTCAGTGAAGTTAAAAATGGAAGTTGTCAAACAAAGAATCTGATAGAATTATAAGGAATTCACACCTTAGAAAGTTCTTAGAATTTTCTTTTTTAAAAAAGAAAAATATTGTCTGTCCAATTATAGGACCTGTGCTGCCAGGGTTAAAGAGTGTCTAAGTGAGTGAGTTAAAGACAGCATATTCCAGAGTCGGTGCTCCATAGAAGCACAAAGTAAATTGCACATCCTTAGTAAGCTCCCTCGTGGTTTGCTCAGTCTTCTTCCATGTGCTATGCTTGGCCACCTCTGGTAATGGAGGTGGCATGGAAAAGGTGATGTTTGAGATGAAGGGGTGCTGTAGTTCAGAAAAAAATTGGGCAGAATTCCTTATACATAGGATATTATAGAATCATAGAATGCCAGGTTGGAAGAGATATTGCCTATAATAAAAACTTACTCTTGTCCTGAAGCCAGGATAAGCCTCTGTGATCAACTCCCTCCTGTATCCTAAATCTGACAGTTCATCTCCACAACTACTAAGCTGGAAGCTGGAAAAAAATGGGCTGTAGACACAACCCTCACACAAGAATCTAAAGCTAATGTTAGTCCAGCTGAGTGGAATACATATCACTGGCACAGAGATTAGGATTACTCCAATTGGCTCCTCTACAAATGTTTCAGGAACAAATCCTGAAATAATTAATAAATTAAAACCTGAGTTAGAGCTGAGTGACATTTAGATCCCAAAGACTTCCCTGCATCTTTGTTTGACTCTGACTCTGAGTCCTATCACTGTCATTTAATTGTATACGTGTGATGGATGCAAAACTCCAAGTGATGAACCGTTGCTCTTCCCTTACAAATAGGTACAAATCTGTTATGGAAATCCAGCTGGTTATTTCTAGACTTTCCTGAAATGACTCTCCAAACACAGCTGCCTTACAGTCACGGTAAACATTCTTCAACAAAGGCCAGTTTGCTCTGCAGGCCCCAAGGAATGTGACAGCTTGATACCTGGATAAGCCTGGGCTCAGTTTCTGTTTCTACAGAAAAGCTGGAGTCTCTAGTGGATGTTGGTAAACAAAGTCCGGAGCCATTCCTCCATTGGGTTCATAAGCTTTTACTCAGCACCTTGTAATACGGAGCTGGATGTGACCAAAATAGAAAATGACCAAAAAAAAGCAGAAAAGCATTTCAGAAATACCTGGGATGAATAATCCGGCAGAAAGCAAACTGCTGCTGAGGTGCAATGCCCAGTTCTTTGGCACTTACACGTGGCCTGACTTGGCCCACCTTGCCCCAGGCTGAAGTACTCCAGTAAGTGTAGTTGCCGTAAGACCTATTCCCCAGTGTCCACAAAAAGCTCTCCCAGGCTTGAGTACAGGAATGGAAGGAAGGGTAGGGAGTGAGAGTGAAATACTGAGCCTAGATCTGTAACCCACTCCTGTTATCAAATAGAGAGACTTCTTGTCTAGAAGATTAAGTCGTTTTAATTTTTGTCCTCTGAAAACTGAGAGGAAGTAGATTCAGGTTAGAAGCAGCATACACAAAAGTCAGTACTGTCAGCCACTAGATAACTTTATTTTAAAAGTGTTTAGCTCTTCACTACATAAAAGAGTTAGTGTCTTCCTAGGAGTTCAATACTAGAAAGGATATGCTAGACCTCAAGCCCTTGAAGCAAGCACCACCTGGCAATATTTGGACTGGGGAAGAGCCAGATCTCGCTGAACTTGCTGCTGCTTTCTGGGAGCTTCAGTTTGCTTTTGTGTTTCTTGAGTGTTGGAAAGGATGCAGGTAACGAGCTATTATTGTTCTTGTTGTGGGACCAGTTCCATCTTCATGACTAAGACCGAAACTCACTACCGAGTAAGGTATGACTTGCTTTGGTGCATGATGGTGGAATTAAGCCCAGAAAGAAATACCTGAAATCTGGGCTTGACTATGCAAGTGTCAAGCACCACACATGAAATTCCAGGCATGCCAGTGCCAAGCAGCCTCCACACCCCCTGGCAGCCCAGGGAGGGCTGAGCTCTGCCCATAGCTGGGCACAGCAAACCACCTTGGTGTGAGAGGACTTGTTCTTTTCATGCATTGAGATCACTTGGGAGGGACTGATGCTTCATAGGTTAGTGGGAAGGTTTTCAGGTTTGCATCTTCGCAGGCAGACAAATACAATAACCTGAAGGAAGAGGAGAAGAAATCAGAGAAGATTTTGTAAATGCTTCAGGAAAAGTCAGCCCGCTGACTTTTCTTGAATGGCTCTCAGGAAGGACAACAGGACTTCTACGGTATTAAAGTTTAAAAAGGGCTTCGAGGACAGAGACTATTAGCAGAGAAGCTCTTGTTTGGTTGTGAGTAATCTCATTCAAATGCAATATTGATACCAGAGATGGAGGGAAAGCATAAAGTTAAAACTGTAACCCTGGGACTGGCAGAGAGTAGGATGAAAAAGGAGAAACCAGCTCTCACTGAGAGCTACTCTGTTACTTTAAAGTGTATTGATCTTGTTTCCTGTGGTCTGGCGTTACAGCAAACAAGACAATCGTCCTCACCACTATCAACTCGGGATTCACCTTCTTTCAAGCAGATGTCACCATAAGCTGAGTGAATGATGGTGTTTGAATCTGTCTTTCATAGCTTACTAGTAGTTCTCAAAATCGTATGACTGACTCAAACGCGCAGGGGAGTGTTAGATAAAAACACTGCTCTTAGCCCAAAATTACCTTCGCACTCAGAGGGGAGATGAAGAAGAAACGAGGAACGGAATTAGCCCTTTGGTGTATGAATGCTCGCTGAATTACAATGCCTTGTCATGACCCAGCAGAAAGTTCCATTCTCACTCTGTCACTGCAATGTCCCATCCCAAATGTTGCAGATGAATTTAATCAAGCAGTGGCCTGGAGCACTTTCCACGTTGGAAACAACCAGTTTCTGTGACTGAAATGAAAGCGGAAAATTCCCAGCACAGTCAAACTCAGAAACTTTCCTCCACCCCAAATGTTCAGCAAGCAAGAGTGACTCTAACCACACATCACACCGACTTGAGGGAGGCTGCCGAGCTGCTTCTCCATTTTAAATGAGAAGAGAAGCTGCACTTTGAGAGCATGGCCAGCAGACAGAATGGGAAGCCTGACGGCTATGCCAGCAGGAGGAGTATAGATCAGGCCATCCCACTAGACAATGGGATCACCCTCTGTCCCAGCTCTGGGCCTGGGGAAAAGGCTGCAGCGCGATTGCTCTGATGGGTCGTGCAGACTGAGGCCGGCAGAGGGACCTTTCCTTACCCGTTTCCTTTTCCCCTTGAGTTGCTTTTCCAAGACATGATAAAAAAACCCAAACAGAACAGGACCAAGGTCCCACCCTGAGCCCCCTCCGGGCTCCCCGGTGTCAGACCCACAAACGGGGCATTTTGAAGGGGGGAGGGGGTGGCTGTTCCCAGGGCGATCTCTAGGAAGCAGGACGAGGGATGGGTATTGCTCCAATAATATTAACCTGGCAAGAGAATAAAACTAGATTACCCGAAGGAACAAAGACACGGTGCACCCACAGCTCCTGCCTCCTCTCCTGGCAAATTCAGGCAGAGTTATTTCTCTAGCCGGGTATTTCAGTGTCATGCAACGCGCAGCCCTTTTTTCCTACCTAGTGCAATGTCTAGAAATGCTGTAGAAATAGCACATTAGCTTCTCCAGGCAAAAAAAAAAAACCGTCCTGGCAAAGCGGTGGAGCTGAGCTGTACCGCGCTCGACGGGAGATGCGCCCGCCACGGTGAGGGGGAAGGGAGGGAGGGAGGGAGGAAAGGAGAGAAGCGAGGAAGGCTCCCGCAGACGGGCCCGGCACTCACCGCCCCGTCCTGCGCAGATTTCGGGCTCCCGCTGGGAGAAGGGTCACTCTCCAGACTCAAAAAATCCCCCACGTTTCTCTCTCTATGTCTGTCCACATCGTTACTATGTCTCCCTCTCAAACCCTTTCCTATCCGGCTCAAAGATTTAAGGAGAGATGGGAAAAAAAGAGAGGCAGAAGGGCCTGTATTTGCTGCGTTTGCTTCTGAACGCCAGTAGGGATTAAGAGATACTCCGGCAGTTTACTTGGAGACTCCCAAAGCACACCAAGAGAAAAATAAACGAGCAGGAAAAAAAACCTCGTTGGATTGAAGCACCGGCGCAGGACCCGGAGGCAAACGGTGCTCTGCTTATTCCGGCAAAACTCCCGGGGAAGGAATATCCTCCCGCTCCCACAAAACATCCCGGTTTGTGTAACACGCTACGCTGAAAAGAAATTATATATAAATTATATGTATATAAAACATATACATTATATATATAAAACTATATATACGTATATTTCTATATTATATATGTTTATTTTTATATATTTTTATATATACATGTATATAACTATACATATGTTATTAAAATCCCACGGCATCCCTCTCCTTCCCTTTAAATTGTGTGCCTACAAAGAAGAAACAAGCCCTTCAAACGGGAAGAATAGCCATACAGGTTGTTCACACATCTACGAACTCAGCAACTGCTCAGCAATTTAGGAGACTCAATCCAGCTGCTGCCGTTTCTTGCCAAAACCTGCGGATATTTGTCCGATATCTCTCTTGTATCATTCAGAGTCTAAAAGCTGTCGCCTCGAAAGTGATAAAGCCCCGGACGATCGCGAATTTTCCCCCATTCCCAGCCGGTGTTGCCTCACGGGTGAAGGCTACAAAGGCGCTCCCGAAGCACAGGCTAAAAAAAAAATATTTAGCTGACTTTTTTTAATAAAAGCATTTCTGAAAGTCAGTCTGAATTTCATCTTTATTGTCTAAATCTGCATCACATTCCCCAGTGTAACCACCCCTTTTCCATTGTTTCTCGGAACAGGGTGCTCGGATTTGTATGTAAACGAAAAGATGTAGTTTATGTGCATAAACACAGAAATACTGACGGTAATAGGTTCAGAAATTTTAAACTATTTTGGTTCCTGAATGTCAAGATTTAGGAAGTTTTAAGAAACCATCCACAATTTTTTAAAATAAAGTTGTATGGCTATTAATATAGGAAGCTGGTCTTGATAGTGTTTTTTGTCTTCTGCAGTTCTGTAGGTGTCCAATTATGAAAATGGTCGTTAATTTATAATACGAGTACATTAATAATTAACCTAATGATTATTTGATTCTTTCAAAATAATTTTCCGGTCAGAACATCCCAATTATTTGTCTTGTAACTACATTTAGCAGGAGTGGGAATTAAAACAGATAATTTTTTTTTTCTTTTGGTAGTCACAGTTTACTAATGGAGGATATAAGTTAAAAACTACAAGGTAAGAAGTACACTTTATTAGAATCGTGTAGAAGTCCTTGCCTTCATCCTAAATTGCGGGTGTACAAAGAATAAACAAACCCTTCAAATGTCAAGAACAATGGGATGTTGTTTGCCCTTTTTTCTTTCCTAAGTGACATTTCATCTAATACTCCTATTAAAAGTGGAGGGTGTGTGTACATAAGTGAAGAGAGATACCATGTGGTTTATAGGCTGATATCCAGAGACTAAGAGGCTGTTCACAGTACTCTGGATGATGCAAGAGAGACGTCGGACAAATACCTGCAGGTTTTGACAATGAACGGCAGCAGCTGGACTGTTTCCTAAATTGCTGAGCAGTTACTGAGTTCGTAGATGTGGGCACCAACCTATGAAACTGTGCTCAAAAGCCCCACCTCGGCCGCTTCTCCCTGAGATCGGCACCAGGTCTTTGCTGCTGAAGGGTCACTCTCCTCGGTTTAAGGACTGGTCTGGTACCTGGAAGTCACAGAGACGCAGAGATGCATTGAGAAGCCGCTCTTAAATGCCGGGGTTTGACTCCACTAGAAGCCCAATGGAAGATAATCGAGCGGCATCTGTCTCTCCACGGGAGAGGAGTCACGTTAAGTGGGCAGTGTCGAGGGGCAGCGGACTGCTTCCCTCGAAATACCCTCTTTTCTCCAAAGGAAAAAAAATTTTAAAAAATTGCACCACTATTCTGCATTAAACGTAGCGACATCTCAACGTTGTAAATGCGCTGGGTGGGTTTTGTCCTCTCAGTTGCAGGAGATAAATATTTTGGAAACGAAATTGAGACTGCCCGGTACGAAAGTGGACCCCTGATCTCTACACTCCCGGGGCTGGTGGCTCCTCGGCGGGGGCGGGTATCCCTGTCCTGGTCCCACCGGGCTNCAACGAAAGGAAAACCTCAGAGAGGGAACGATTGAGATTTCTCCAGGCTGTAAAACATTAAAATGGCTACAAAACTTTCAGCGTAGGCCAAAAAGCGTGCTTGTTTGCTCTCATAGACATGTTCGCATTTGCTATCAGGGAACCCCCCACACCTGCGAGTTTTGTGACTATGTAAGGCAAGGGGAGACGAGGCTTTGGAGGAGAACGCTGACAGCCCTTTTCCTTTGGAAATGCTTCCAGTTCAGACACCGTCCTGGTGCGCCCGGGCCCTGCGTGTCNCCATCGGCGGCCGGAGCCCTCCGGCTTCCCGGACCGGCCCGGAGCGGGGCTTTTGCCGTAGAAACGGCAGCGCAGGCTGCTGGGGGTAGTTGCAATCTGACACTTGGCACGCTTGAATTTTCACGCGTGGAGTAAGAGGACAGAGATCGACGCCGCATCTGCCGTGTAAAAAAAAATCCACTTGCGTTTTATCGCAGAAACTTTTAAGCCGAGGAGGTAGAAATTTTCGTTCGATTTCTAAGAAAACCAGCAACCTCCAATGAATTCCACGCCCGGTTACATCTTTGCTGTTCCACGTTGCAAATCATTTATTTTCACGGGCATCGA
>VWZK01000012.1:374078-385531 GCA_013396935.1 Baryphthengus martii | reverse complement strand
GCCCCGTTTTATTCTCACAACGAAAGGAAAACCTCAGAGAGGGAACGATTGAGATTTCTCCAGGCTGTAAAACATTAAAATGGCTACAAAACTTTCAGCGTAGGCCAAAAAGCGTGCTTGTTTGCTCTCATAGACATGTTCGCATTTGCTATCAGGGAACCCCCCACACCTGCGAGTTTTGTGACTATGTAAGGCAAGGGGAGACGAGGCTTTGGAGGAGAACGCTGACAGCCCTTTTCCTTTGGAAATGCTTCCAGTTCAGACACCGTCCTGGTGCGCCCGGGCCCTGCGTGTCCCGCCTTCACCCCCCTTGCCACCTGGGCTGGCTGCCGCGGCTACAGAGAGGGGACAAACATCAGATCATCTCGAAGTATCTCTTTACCAGAGCCACAGGGCATCAAAGAGTATTGTGCGTAGGATAAAGGTATCCACAGACACATTTTTGGATAAGGGGGTTTATACACACTTGAAGCTGCAGGAACCGAAAACCCTTGAAGAGAAAAAGGGGCGCACTTTCGACTCTGATCAGGCGGGATCGCCACCACCGTTATACGACCCGTAGACGAATATTTAGGGGGTCGGTTTAACCACGGGAAGAGGATTAGAGGACACAAAATCCAGTGAAGAAAATCCCTCCCCGGCGGAGCCACCTGCGGCAGCGCGGCCCGGGCAGCAGCCCCCCGGGCCCCGGCGGCCTCCTCTCTAGCGCCGGCTTCCTGCTCACTCCGCACGGCCACAGCG
This sequence comes from Baryphthengus martii, assembly GCA_013396935.1. Lineage (NCBI taxonomy): Eukaryota > Metazoa > Chordata > Aves > Coraciiformes > Momotidae > Baryphthengus > Baryphthengus martii. The sequence continues at coordinate 384,790 of VWZK01000012.1, read as the reverse complement.
AAGGAGAAACCCCGCTGGCAACCAAGGTCTCCCCCACTAAAAAGGCGAGGGAGGGATAATTATTCTTCCTGTGAAATTCCGGAGACGTTCGTTATAAATCGTCAGACGAAGGTAAAGCCCCGAGGTGTGCAAGAAAGCAAGGCAGAGCCGCGCTGCCTTCGCTTTCCCGCGTCTCTGCCCCTCGTGAAAACACAGCCGGGAGGTAAGCCAGCATTGATTTGGGGCTCTGTGCAGACGAGCTCCTAAATTCCCCCTGTCCTTAGATGTGCTGGGCTCCGCCGGCGCAAGCGGGAGCTGGCGGCCTTGACACCCCCTCTCTGCTCGGCCCCCCTCACCGACCCCAAGGGGGACATCGCCAGCGACACCCCGAAGCACTGCTTGGGGTCTTTAAAACCAAACTGTGCTGCCCCTCACCTGGGCTCCCCTGCCCCCGACGGACGGGCTCCGTCCCTCCCACCTGCCCGGGCAGAGGGGAGCCGGTTTGCGTTCGCACTCTGGGTGGGTGTTTGATCTCGAACGAAAGCAACGAAAGAAAAAAAAAACCACCACGGCTTTCCAAGTCAGACTTTCTGCTGTGCGTTCAGGAAGCCGACAGAATTACCAAGACTCCTTCAAACGTTTCTGGTTACTTGAAAGCAGGTCGAAAATGCAATTATTCCTGTAGGTGGCACTGGTACTAGGTGTTGCAGAAGCGAACGCAGAAATGGAGAAAATTGCCTAAGAATTCCCAGTTGGTTCCTATAATTTAATGCAGAACAATAGAGGTATTTTTTTCATTTACTCCAAATTCATGTAACATGTGACAAATGAAAACCTGATTGCTTTATTAGAACAAAATATGCTTTTAAAATCTGGCCCTCTGTAGCTTTATGGCCTGGTCCATGAGAATTGTCTATTTCCCTATATATCATTAAACAAATCCTAGCGCAAGGAGAAATTAACTCTGCACTACTCATTCGAGTCAAATGTTTGCACCAGGAAAGCACTAATGAGACACTGTCTGGTTTCCAGAGGGGCTGCTAAGAACAAGTGGCGGCAAAGTTGTTAAATCGGTTCAAGTAACCAACAAATCATTAAAGGAACCCCCCCACCCCCAACACCGATCTGAATATTCAAGCGAGGGTGGAAAGAGTCGGAGGGTGGCACCACCGCCGTGGGCCGGTGGGATGCCCCCGCTCCCGGGGGGCCAGGCTGAGGCAGCCCCGGGGGGAAGGCGTAGCGGGGTTTGGCGGAGGAGATCGGTCCGCGGGGGCTTCGTTTGCCCCCTGCTCTTCGCCCGTCTTCGCACTACTATACATTTATTTCACTTGCTTTCGAGATATATGAGAAAAGTGCATGTGCTTGCTCACTGAGGAGGATCTGCTACCCACCTGAGACGGAGGGGCCAACCCAGACAAGGTCTATCTGTTCCCTCCTCTCTTCTGGGCAGGGGCCAAATGCCCGGAAGCACTAGCCACGGTTCGCCTGAGTTTTTACAGACCTTTCCAACTCCTTCTTCCACCAGGCTGGGGGGCAGCTCTCCGCGGCGTCCCTGAGATCGGGGAACCGCTGGGGACCAGCCGGTGTCGAGCCGCGGGGAGCCGCTGCACTAGCACAGGCGAGATATCTGCGCTCCAGCCAAGCCCCCGAGTCATCCCGGCGCTGCATGGACCGCTGCAATTAAGTTTTCCTGCATCTACACGCCAGGAAGGCGATTGGTAGGATGCTGCGTCGTTACCCCAGAAAGCATGACACTCAAAAAGCTTGTGCCTTGATTTCTTGCTATGTTCCATTTTTCTTCAGATTTTGGGGTCTTGTCAGCACCAACGTGACTCCAAGACCTGACTGTATTTTGCCCGCCATTGCTTCGTAAGCATCCAGGAAATGTCCAGATGTGGCTTGTGTTTGTATCCGGTGAAACTTTGTTAAACAAAACTTCACCCTATTACATTTCTATTCTCCGTCTTGTCCCTGACGTCAAATGAAGTTTGTTGGAATTGAAATCACACCCTCACGCTACCCTCTTCCACTCCCTAGCTTGTTTGAGGACAGGATAAATAAATATTTTGTGGGAGTTTCGGAGGTTTTGCGAGTATTTCCGTGCACGTTTGAATATTACATTAATTCAGTTAACGTAAAAATATCCCCTCGTGTGTTGACATGAAGTTTCGTACGTGAGTGCCGGCAGTTTATGTAAGTAAAGACAGCCTTCCAAGCAAGAGGCTGCCGGGGACTTGTTTGAAGAGAGCTTCACCCAGTCTACGCAGGAGGGTCAGCGCACCTGAGACCTGGGGCTCAGCCGGGGTATTATTTTGTATCCTGCAGGCTTGGAGCGGGACTGTGAGCGACGGAACCTCCCTCCACTGCCGAGGGAGTGCGGTGTCAGCTGGGACCGGCCCCGCACCCTGCTACCACGGTGCCGTTGCTAACCTGCTCGACTCAGCTATTCTGTCGCGTAAGGAAACGCGACGGAATAGCTGCATCTGGTTCCTTACAGAAAATGGGGGAGATCCCGTGGGTTATATATCCACGACTATAGGAACAGCTCTGTGCAAAACCAAAGCCCCGTCCCACAGCTCGTGGGTCTTACCTCTCTCTACATTAAGCAGCACCTTCTCTCCGGCACGAATCACCCTCGGTCATAGCCCAAAGTTGTCGCTACATTGTCTTTGTCCTTCCACCTGCCTCTGCCCAATTTTTCCTGCTTTTCTTCCAGAGGTGCCCAAAGGCTTCTCCGACACTCCCACCACGTTGTCCCCTTCAACCTCTGCTCCAGCTCCAAGGTGCTTTTTGCCCTCCAAACTGTCCACATGGCTTCCTGAGAGGGAATTTCGCGGCTCTGCTCCACATGGCAGGAGCTGGGTGTGTGGGGGTGTGTGAGACGAAACAGGGCAGCTGCGACAGTCTGCGACAGTCTCTGCGACAGCCGCACCACGTCTGTGTGGCTCTAATCTCTTCCACCCCAGAACCATACCTTCTTTACACTACCTTGAAAAACACGGCCACTCGACTTACACACACACAGGAGAGCTTTGCCTTTCAGGAAGGGTCAGGGATGGCTTCTATTTACAAAATATGAGCATCTTTCTGCCTTAATAGCTCCTCAGTAGCCTGCTGCCCTCGGGGAAGGAGAGAGGTTTAGATTCCTTCCTTCCTTCAAAAAAAAAAAAAAAATCATTAAAAATCATTAAAAATCTGCAGCTTCAAAGAGGGTTAGGGTGTGTGTGCCGCGTTTTATTTGGCTGATTTCTTCCTACAGTGGGAGAGTGGAGGAAACTGGGGATCAGCGAGGCACCACATCCCGCGGAGACCCTACAAGAAAGGCCCTCATGGAAGACGGGTTCTCTCTGAAGGCAGGAGACAGGAGCCGGGCACACCGAAGCGAGCACGGCGGCGCTGGGGCCTCCCAGACCGGAGCCTCACCGGAGGGACGNCCGGCCTCGCGTGTGCCCTTCCTCGGGTGGAGAAATCCCGAGCCCACGGCCCCCGCCCTCCTCTCTCTCCCCCTATCGCCTTTCCCCTCCGATTCTTCAATGGTTTCCTACCTGGAAAAAAAAAATAAATTAATCTTTTTGCCAGGCAGGTCAGAAGCGATGAACAGGCTGTTGTATATTATAATGTTTTCCTATTCCTCTCGGCTCCCCCTGCCCTCTACCGACTCACTGTAGATGTGACCTTTGGTATTTCAGCCCACACTCAGCAGTTGAATGGAAACAAGTTGAGCACGTTCACTTCTGATAAACATTATCCTTAAACCACTGGAGACCGAGCAGAGTAAACGAGCTTTTCCGACAGGACCACATCAGGAACACACATTGAGAAAGGGAAAGAAACCAAATATCCAGGAGATCAGAGGCGGGTTCGGGGGTGGGAGAAGAAAGGAGGGGGACCAGACAGGTTGGAGGACACGGCAGAGGGGGGAGAAAAGGACACAACTGTGATCACAATAGGAACAGATGGAGGAGAAAAAGCTCTCTGGGCAGCGTGGGAGAGCAGCGCAGGGTCACGCCCGAGCATCTCAGCACCCCTGGGGGAGCTTCAGGGGCGCCGAGAGGATCCAGGAGTGGCTGGACTGGGCTTATACCAGCCAGGCGCCCTGAGATGGTCCCCGGCCACAGGTCGCTGGCCGGGACTGAAGCAACGGGAGGGGACGGGACGCGTGTGCGGGGCAGCCGGGGAGGGCTGCAAGGCCGGGGGCGGGCAGAGCCTTGCGGGAGTGCAGCCTTATCGAGGATCTCTCCAGCGACTCCGCTTCGGGCAGGAGTATGCTGTTAATGCGGATCGGANGCGACAGCCGCACCACGTCTGTGTGGCTCTAATCTCTTCCACCCCAGAACCATACCTTCTTTACACTACCTTGAAAAACACGGCCACTCGACTTACACACACACAGGAGAGCTTTGCCTTTCAGGAAGGGTCAGGGATGGCTTCTATTTACAAAATATGAGCATCTTTCTGCCTTAATAGCTCCTCAGTAGCCTGCTGCCCTCGGGGAAGGAGAGAGGTTTAGATTCCTTCCTTCCTTCAAAAAAAAAAAAAATCATTAAAAATCATTAAAAATCTGCAGCTTCAAAGAGGGTTAGGGTGTGTGTGCCGCGTTTTATTTGGCTGATTTCTTCCTACAGTGGGAGAGTGGAGGAAACTGGGGATCAGCGAGGCACCACATCCCGCGGAGACCCTACAAGAAAGGCCCTCATGGAAGACGGGTTCTCTCTGAAGGCAGGAGACAGGAGCCGGGCACACCGAAGCGAGCACGGCGGCGCTGGGGCCTCCCAGACCGGAGCCTCACCGGAGGGACGGGATGTCGCCGGTCTAGGACTCCGCTTCCAGCTACGAGAGGGGCTCAAGGGAGTCTGGGAACACTGGAGGCCCTCTGGCTCCGGCGAAGGCCCTTATGAGCAGGGTTGCCCGGGGACTACCAGCCACCGCATCGCCGGTACCGGCCGCGCACCGGGGCTGTCGCCGTACGAGGGATTTGCTGCAGATCACTCACTCCAAGTCCGTTTCGTGGAGAAGAGAGAGAGAGAGACAGGTTTGAGCGACTGGAAAGGCTGGGGAGCAGCCTCTAGCTCCCCTCTACGATGCCCCGGTGTCGGGAGGAGGCGGGTAGCGGCCGCGATCCCCGAGAAACATCGTTTGCCGGTACCCGAGGCTCCGGCAGCATCATGCGGGACAGCTCAGCTCAGCCCTTCTCTTCGGCACGGAGGGAAGGAGCTCGAAGGGAAACCTGGCTCTCGTCTGGCCTTTGCTCGAGTTTCTTTCAGCCCTTCCCTCCCACTCCTTCGCTNAGAAACCAAATATCCAGGAGATCAGAGGCGGGTTCGGGGGTGGGAGAAGAAAGGAGGGGGACCAGACAGGTTGGAGGACACGGCAGAGGGGGGAGAAAAGGACACAACTGTGATCACAATAGGAACAGATGGAGGAGAAAAAGCTCTCTGGGCAGCGTGGGAGAGCAGCGCAGGGTCACGCCCGAGCATCTCAGCAACCCTGGGGGAGCTTCAGGGGCGCCGAGAGGATCCAGGAGTGGCTGGACTGGGCTTATACCAGCCAGGCGCCCTGAGATGGTCCCCGGCCACAGGTCGCTGGCCGGGACTGAAGCAACGGGAGGGGACGGGACGCGTGTGCGGGGCAGCCGGGGAGGGCTGCAAGGCCGGGGGCGGGCAGAGCCTTGCGGGAGTGCAGCCTTATCGAGGATCTCTCCAGCGACTCCGCTTCGGGCAGGAGTATGCTGTTAATGCGGATCGGAAGTTTTACGGACGCGCCCCCCCCCCCTTCCAGTGCTTAATTACATAATTAACTTAATTAAAGTCTGGATCCGGGTCCCACTAGTTCGATGTCTCCTGTCTTAAAAATATCCAAAGCAGGTCAGCTCACAAGCACCGAAAAAAGGTTCTGGTTTCGCCATATGCCTGCGAGTATTGCTTACTTTCGGATGATGGCACTTGCGCGGCGTGTCTGTGCCCTCCTTACCAGAGGGCACATTTTATCTAGGTGACGCGAACGCTAAAATTTGCAAGTGTGATATTCTGAATAGGCAACTCATATTTTTGAAATAACCACAAAACTACTATAGAAAAAAATGTTAGATTTTTTTGGTTTGTTTGGCGCTTTTTGTTTGCTTGTTTATTTTAAATCTCTGTGGAGGAAACAGAAGTATCCGTTGATATTCCGATCGGATAAAGAGATACATGTGAAAGAATCACGATCGCTTTCCTCCCACCGCAAAACGTCGTCAACATGATATTAATTTCTGGGCGACTCCCTTCAACATCCTACTTATCTCCAATTACGCGCGTTCATTGTGAAATGTGCAGGCTCTGAAATCCAGCTCAATTAATATTCTTTCTCCTAAAAAATCTTACAAACTTTTCGATTAAAACAATATTTATGCAGTGTACATATACACCGAAGACAACAATTTCTGATGTTACTCGCTCATATTTCGTGTCCTCTGGTCACCACGTTATTTCTTTCCACGTTTTATTTGATTTATAGAGTCTGTACCTTCGAGACTCTATTTAAAAAGAAGAAAAAACCAAACCAAACAAACCCAAACACAAACAACCCAAACCAAATAGGCCAAACAAACAAAAATATTCTTAGGGGAAAAAAATAAAGAAAACCGTAATAAATTCTTGGTTGAAGCGGTGAAGCCCACGATTTTTGTGTGCAACACGATGTCTGTGGCATGTGTGTAAAAGGCACACGCACAAGCTCACAGATTAGGATCTGCACACCTAATGCCAAACTAAACACTTCTTCCACATACACAAACACGCCGTGACCCCCACACACTTTAATTCCTACCAGCTTTGTCTGTTTTTCTTATAACTGTTAGTATGCGGGAGTTTCTTTGATAAAGTTGAAGTCAGCTCCGAGGCGTTGACATTTTACGGTGCGATATTTAGTACGGGGATTAAAACAGAAGCAGGGGGAGACGGGCTTTGATGGCCCAGGAATATGGGCATCCCGATGCACGGGAGCCGCAAACCCCTTCCCGCCTCCTCCCGGGGCAAGCAAAGCTACAGCTGATTTCCCGACCGGTTTGTGATTTCCACCAACAATGACTCAACTCTCACCGCTCACAGCCATCTTATACACTACCCTTGAAACATTCGTTAGCGGAAAAAAAAAAGTGCTTTATTATACCAAGGCGACCGTCAACAAGGAACTTCTCTCCCGCATCCGCCAAATCGACGCGAGGAAAACGCGTGTGGGTCAAATCATCGCTCCGCTTCTGTCAAGGACTGGGGGAACCCGTCCGTGAGCGCCGACGCCCCCCGCCCGACAGCTGNAACCCAGCCCTGCCCACGTTGCCCTGAGGTTGAAATGCAGAAGTCAAGGCTCTCTCGTCTGGAAGCAGATTTCCTTGTGGCCCTTTTTCCTTCACGCCCCTTCTGCCTCCTGAGTGGAACCCAGAGAGCCTCCGGGGCTAGTGCCGCCGGGAGCGCGGAGGGCTGGGCGCCTGGCTCGGGGCTGTAGGGCTCCGTTCGGCATTTAGGGCAGCCCCAGAGGTGTCCTGCTCAGAGGAATGGGTAAGTGGCTGGGAGATGCAGGAGGGTTCAAGTGCTGTCAAGAGAGGGGGAGCACCCGTGCGCCGTCATGTGCCGCCACCGCAAGCTCCCTTATTGACTTTGCTCGTGTTCCTACAAGTTGTAAGAACACGTTAGGGGTCAGGAGCAGGGAAGAAGACAGCTAATGACTACTCGGTTTGTTATTAATGTTATTAGGCGAGTGCGAGGCAGGGTCGCAGCCGAGTGGATGGCTGGAGCCTATGGCACGTTGTATATTATTCCTGACACCGATCTTAGCAGTTAACATTTTAGCACGTTTGTTTTACAGCCTGGTGTAATTGTGCTGTTAAGCGAGAGGCGCTAACAACACCAGAAACGGTCTTAAAAAAGTTAGTCGCGACTCAGAAGCACCGCGTTGCCCTCGCCTCTCCCAAAATGTAAAAGAATTTCCTCAACTACTTTTCCTTCCTTCCCCTCCCCCACGCCTTCGAAAATGTTTTTCTTTTCTTTTTCTTTTCTTCGTGTTCCTTTTTCCTGTGGCAATAAAGCTGACTTGTCTTTTGGGGAGGTCTCGTCTTTCATCTCTGGAATATGCTTTTTTGGAATATGTCTGATGCACAGTCCGCAGAGCTCCGACACTTGTTGCCACGAACTTTCTTTCGCTATTTTATTTTTTTTCCCCTATCGTCTAATTTTTTCCCGATTACCTTTTGGGTTTTTTGTTTTGTTTTGTTTTTTTTTCTCTTCCTCCCTCCCTCCCCTCCCCCGTCTTTCAATTTCGGGAGCATCCCGCTGTTATAGAGAAGTGTGCGTGCAGTGCCCGGGGGGGGGTCCCCGAGCTGTGACATCTGCCTTGTGATGCGGAGCAGTCCGGACGTCCCCTTCCGAGTCATTCGCCGTGTCCGACAGGTTTGTTTGTGCATTTTGCTTGCAGAACCTGCCTTCGGGGAAGTGAACCAGCTCGGGGGGGTGTTTGTCAACGGGAGACCCCTGCCCAATGCCATCAGGCTGCGGATTGTGGAACTAGCGCAACTGGGTATTAGACCGTGTGACATCAGCCGGCAGCTCCGCGTTTCCCACGGCTGTGTGAGCAAAATTCTGGCTCGCTACAACGAGACCGGCTCCATCCTACCGGGAGCTATCGGAGGCAGCAAGCCTCGGGTCACCACCCCCACGGTGGTAAAACATATCCGGACCTACAAACAAAGGGATCCGGGCATCTTCGCCTGGGAGATCCGGGATCGCCTGCTGGCCGATGGCGTGTGTGACAAGTACAACGTGCCGTCGGTCAGCTCCATCAGCCGCATCCTCCGGAACAAAATCGGGAACCTGTCCCAGCAGAGTCACTACGAGTCCTACAAGCAGCACCAGCCGCCCCCACAGCCTGCTCTGCCTTACAACCACATCTACTCCTACCCCAGTCCCATCGCTGCTGCAGGAGCCAAGGTGCCCACCCCTCCCGGGGTGCCGGCCATCCCCAGCACCATGGCCATGCCCAGGACGTGGCCGTCCTCCCACTCGGTGACGGACATCCTGGGAATCCGCTCCATCACAGACCAAGGTGAGGAGGGGGCACCCGGGGCCGCTGCAGAAGCCAGGCAGGGCCGGAGCGTTTCGTTCCCTGCTCCTGGGCTCCTTCCTCTCCGAGGCTCGGAAGGAGGTTTCGTTGTTTGCCTAGGGAAACCTTTCGTGTTTTCTGCAGCCCCAGCGGGGGTCACTGAGCTTACCGGAGGATGTGCCTCAGGATGCGGGCAGATCGGAGATCTCGGGGAGGGCTACAAGCCAGGCCAGTANGTCCCGGTCCCGGTCTCGGCCGAGGTTCGCTGCCGCCCTCCGGTTACAGGCGCCGCTTTGGCGTTACCGAGAAGTCCATTTTCTCTGGTTTTTGCAATCAGGCCAAATTTGCTTCGGCAGGAAGTTCAAATGTCACCTAATTGCTTTCATTCTGATGCTGTATTTTCCTCCGAAGCGGTGGTCCAGGAAAACCAGCCCCTCAAGATTTGCTCTTTTATCCCTTCCACCTTCTTTCTGTTTCTCCGCCTGCAGATTGCGTCGCGTCTCCCAGCCGTTCGCTGCACTTCGCTGCAAAGGGATGTTTTTTTTCCATTTCGGTCTTTGCCAGTGAAAGTGGGTAAAACAACAGTCTAAAATAACCTTCGCCTACAGCGATCTTTGTATCCCACTCTTACTTCTCAATTAGCGGCGAGGACGGGGGGAAAGGAGGGAGGGAGCTGTGATTTCTGTTTTCACTGAGTTTTTAACGGCAATGATCCGTTTACAGCAGCACTACAAATGCAAATCGATCCGTTAGACATCGCAGAATATTTTTCTTTTCTCAGGGAGGTGTAATTTTTTTCCCCTTCAATATCCACGTACATAAGTACGTTTTATTTATATTCATACATACATGAATGTAAAAGTTTTTTGTCTTTCTTCACGACATAAACTTTATCCTCAGACCACCCTGGCACAAACAAAGGTATTTCTGAGTCGGCTGGCAATCTGCTCAGTGCTGAGGAGAGGTAGTGTTGGCAATGAACATTTAAAAGAACGAGAACTTTACAATCACACAATCACACGAGAAATGAAGGTGTTTTTTTTGTTGTTGTGGTGTTTTTTTGGTTGAGGGTTTTTTTTGTTTTTTTTTTTTTTCTTTTTTTCTTTTCAGTGAATTCCTCTTTTATTAACACCACATTGCAAGCAGGCAGGCCTCTGACAGTACTGCCGGGTGCCTCGGTATCTGCCCCGTCTCCCTCAGACCTCCGAGCTGCACACATCTTTCTGCAGTGTAAAATTTCCCCCCCTTTCCACTTCCCAGCAGAGAGCCGAGGCTGCTGAGCGGTCGGTGCCGCAGATGGGGGCTGCTCGCCCTTGATTTATAGGATAAACTGACCTTGCTGACACGGAAAGGAAGCCCCTATTCATGGGAAAGTGTGAGATCAGCAGAAAAGGGCGCTCACCGAGAGAGCTCAATTTCTTAAGACAACTTCAGAGTTGTGCCTTTCCCCAGCCTCGGCGAGGGGCCGAGCGAGGCGGCGTGGCGGGGAGGACCGCTTCCCACGGAGACTCTGGCTGCTCGCAGCCCCGCAGGCTTCGGGGCGGTCGGGCGAGGGGCTCGGGGGAGCCGCCCCCGCCCCGGCATCCCCGTCGGGGCCAGGGGAATTCATCCGCCTGCGAAACAGCCGGGGATTTCCGTGCCTCGGCTGGTATTCGGGTAAA
>VWZK01000012.1:357355-373178 GCA_013396935.1 Baryphthengus martii | reverse complement strand
CGTCGGGGACAGGGGAATTCACCCGCCTGCGAAACAGCCGGGTATTTCCGTGCCTCGGCTGGTATTCGTGTAAATAACAGGACTTTTGTATTTATTTCCCCCTGCCCCCTTTCTTCTCTCGCTTCCTCTTTTTCTCTCTTTTTTTTTTTCTTTCTTATTTGCTTTCTCCTCTTTAAAAAAATATTTGTGGGTTTTATTTTCTCGTTTCTTTCATCTCAAACTTGTTTGAAGCCTGGTTCATCTGTAGCCGTCTCAGGGTTATTTCTAAAAGAGGGTGTCGTTTGTCCTCGCACTCGCACACACAAGAGGCGATTTCCGTAAATGCCTCTTGGGAGATCCTGGGGGACAAGTGCCGGGGGGTAACTCCATCCCGGCCAGTGCAGGGACGCGGGGTTGAGCGACTCAACCAGCTTCGGGCTCGGCTCAGGATCGCTGCCATCAGCTCCAAGGAGGATTTTCTCTCCCTTCTCCCCCTGCATCACCCTCTCCAGGGGCTCCCGGGAGGCTTAGCGAGGTGTAGCGGGTGAGAGACAGGCTTCCCCTTAAATCTGCATCCCGCGGCAAGGGGAACCGTTTCCAACCCGGAGCAAAGTGCTCCGCATCCTGGCCCCTGCCTCTTAACCCTCCCCTTCCCCCCGTGTTTCCCAGCAGTGAGCGACACCTCGCCTTACCCCAGCCCCAAGGTGGAGGAATGGAGCAGCCTGGGCCGAAACAGCTTCCCCACCCCGGCCCAGCAAGCCGTGAACGGGCTGGAGAAGAGCTCCCTGGAGCAGGAGGCCAAGTACAGCCAGGTAAAGTGGGGGGGAGGGCGGTGATGCACAGAATCCCTGAGCTCAGCTTCGGGCTTGTGGCCCTTGCCCGCGGTTTTGAGCCGGTTGCCGGCCCTTCCCTTCGGTTTTGGCTTCCAAACGGAGTGCGCCAAGACGGGCGACGTCGGGAAAAGAGCCTTGCGCCCTCCTCCGCTTCTCTCTTCGCTCCTTTCCTCGGCAAAGTCGCCGCAGCTCCCCCGGCTGCCCCAGCCAGCCTTTCTCTTGGCCGAGAGGCTCCGGGAGGGCCGAAGGCTGGCCGGGCGGGCAGCTCCTGCATCCCGCCCGCCCCGGGCTCCCGGTGCTGCCCCCGCCNTATTTTATTTTATTTTATTTTTTATTTTTTTCCATGCGATGGAAACCATTCAAAACGTATCAGAGATTTCTCAGATACATCGACTTCCCGGCCATTCTTTTGTTACAATTATAACGAAGTCGAGGGAAAACCGCCATCCCTGTTTAGCTTGTTCTCACTCAAAGATAGGAGATTGGGACGTAATTTTCGAGTTCTGTATCTGGTTTTGGATTCCATATCGAGGAGACTTTTATAGCTCTATTTGGTGCTGGAAGTAACTGAATGAGACCCTTTCACATCCAAGATGCGGAGCGTAAACTGTGGGAATGTTTGCAAAGGGGTGAATCAGGCAGAGCGGGAAATACTGTAGGCCCCGAAGGTGAACGACCACTTTATTACGTATATTGCCCTACAAACAATATGCCGCCCTTTATGCTGCCCTGTTTGATTTGTATCACATTATTTTTCTCTATTATCCCTTTATTGTTATGCTCATTTCATATCACAGTGTGCACTGTAGTGTAGTATGGCTAAAGATAGAGTTAGATTTAGAGTTAATATTCATCCTTTCACGATTTTCTTGAAAAGAATGAAACAATTGAAGTGTTAGCAGTCTTGCTTAAAACGATGGAAGTAGCTTGTCATCCTGTTAAGAACATCTGTACTGTGGCTGCATTGTCTTAGGTTCCAGGCTGGGCCTTCTGGACACGATTCTGCTGAAATGTTCACAATTTCTGACTCCTAGGCTATAACCCGTTGCCTCTGTTGAAATATCATTTACCTCAATAGATGTGTTGAGGAACAATGTTATGTAAATCAGTTTGTTTTCAATGCTGGTGTTGGAAATTATTTTTTATCTTTTTTTTTCTTCATTCTTTCAATATTTATGCTTTCATCTTCATAGTATATCACTGTTCTTCTGTCAATACCAGTCTTAAAGTCTTGTTCAACATGAAAGACCACCTGATAAATGTAATTTAAACATACTTACTATTTAAAAATGGAGCAAATGGCTATCAATAAAATGGAATTCTTTTATCAAAATACATTGTCCTGAGAGTTTAAAAGGGCAGAAAAGCTAAAAAGTACTTATCCAAAGGGTCATTTTCAAGAACTCTGCTCACTAAAAGAAAACACAGAGGGGATGCCCCCTGTCCCCTCACCCCCCTTCTTCATAATAGTATGGGTAAATAGAATTTGGCGTTGGAAAGTTCTAATGTATAGACCAATCTAGTCATGTAGTATTCAGACTGGATTAACAGAGAATGAATTAACTCCTTCACCTGCCACAAGTTTACTACCTTGCTAATTTAGAATGTATTTAGACCAAAAAAAAGTCAAATAAGGATGTGAAAACGCATATTTTTTTTTTTTTTTCAGTATTTTCAACATTCTTTATGCCAAAAGATTCCTTCCAACCAGGTGCAAAGTAAAATATATGAACTGAATTCTTGCTGCATGTGACAGTGACTTGCTAGCTGTCCGTTCCCTTGAAGCGCCGTGAGTCTGGGGTGGCAGGCTGTGGCAGAAAAGTCTCACCAAAAGTCTCTGATGTCTCCAAAGCTTTTCATAGTCTCTTGTAATGTGTGCTGCTTTGGACATAAATAAATGAGCAGGAGACAGGAGAGAACACTGCCTCATTTATGCGAATTTAGCAAAGGGATATCTGGAATGGTGGAAAAAAACGGGAAGCCGCAGTTATGGTTTATATACCGGAAGGACTACAGTGATGTAGGCTCCGTCTTTGGACTTCACGGTGAATGCTGTTTTCTTCATCTCCTTTGGGCAAAGCTCATGACAGAAGCTGGGATAAGAAGGCAGACAGCAGATTTCCCCCTGAGAAGTGACTGTTCTGTAATACTCTAGTTTTATGTCCGTGTTACTAAAGTCAGAGGAGTAAAGCAGCAGGGAATCCAGCGTGCGTGTTTTACTTAGGCTTTCCAATTCCACACCAAGAGCAGAGGGAATGTGCTCTGAAGCACATTGACAAAGGGTTTCGTGTGAGTGATAAGGATTTCTGCTTGCTTCCAACAAATGCCAGCTTTGTGTTTTCAGCATCGGCGACATTAAAGGTTCACCTGCCCACAGCTTTCAAGTAGTTCCATAGCTGCAAGAGAAGGACTTATTTCCTCACACTTAGTCGTGGGAGATGATGATATTTTACTTCTCAAGAAATCCCCTGGAAACTCCCTCTGCACGAGAAAGACTAGGAAAATTGAGCCCAAAGAGCACGGTCTTCTGTACTTTTAAAATGTATTTATTTATTTGGTCCCTTCTTTCAAATTTGTTTTAACACATAGGATCCTTAGGCTCTTTTCAGACAAAAGTTTTATTGACCTCCCAAACTTGTCAGCCTGCAACCAAGACTGCTCTCTCTGATGGGTTTGAACGGTTTCATGTCACCCCTTGCCCCACACATCAGTGGGAATTCGGTCTAGGAGAGGACTCCACAAAAAGAGGAAGAAAGACTTCACATTTTTGTCTTGATAATACGCAGTCGTGCTCTTTTAACACAAAACTGAAACTCTGGATGCAGAGCATTTTTCACTTTAAGTGTTATGAATTTCCTGGTGTCTCTGGGGCCGTTGTTTATGATGTCGTTCAATTTTTGGGTTTGAGGAATGAAAGCTCTGCCTGGCAGACCGTGATTCTGTACCAAATGTTCCCCAGGAAATTATAGGGAAGCCTTGTCAAGTTTCTCTTCACTTTTAATTTCCCTGATGACCCTAGTCAGCATTCATACGTAAGCAATTGCATTATATTTTCTTGGTGCATCGTATTAACAAATTTGTTGTATAGCTTTGCAAACAGAGTGACCACGGTTCAGAGAAACTGAAAAGGAAACCAAGGTTTTCTGAGACAGTTGTGGGTCATACACATTTCATACAGAGCTCAGTTGTATTGCAGGATTTTTCCAGAGAGGAACATTCAGTGTGGTGCTGGGGAGATGGCTTCTAAAGCAAATTATAATATTCATACAAAGAGTGGATATTCCGAGTATTTTGTGCATTAAGCAGCTTATACTGGCAGCTGCATTAAGGAAAAAAGAGAGCTGAAATCACCAAAATACAATCCCATTTGTACCCTGTGTTTGAAATGAAAACATTTAATGAATATGCATCATATTTAATATGCAGTTTTCAGGCATTTGGTGCTTGTAACTTTTTGGACTAGTGTCATGGATGTGCAAACTATAAAAACTGTAGTCTGTAGTCACACATGCATGAAAATGCAGAAGATCGGATGTACGTTCGTACACTTTGTTACGAGACAAATAGCTCTGGAAATACTTTTTTATTATTATTATTCAGAATTATTTACTGTGTGCATTGCAGGAAGCAGATGTGCACATCGCCAAGGGGAGCTGATACTCAGTAATGGGAAAAAGCTTGTTACTCAGGGGTCTAAGGGCAAGTGGTTGTTGCAGGCTTGCTCCTGGAAAGTTGGCTATTTGGAGGTCTGATCCCAAACCTACGGGAGATGCAGAAAACTCTCCTGCTAATTCAGAGGGGCTTGTGAGCACGGTTGGAGCAAGTCTTACTCTGACAGATTAGGCTGACCTCAAAGTAGCAACCACTTCACCTCTGTCTCATCTGAACTTCATCAGCTGTTAGTGGCTTGAGTTTTTGTCTGTGCTGGGATAGCATTCCCTGTCTTTTGGTCGCACTCTGATGAGGGGTCATGAGCTCCATGCACAGTGAGGCTCCATTCTAGGGCAAGTGATTGCAAATCATTGCAGGTGCAATTCTGGACAATTATTTGCACAGAAAATGTAGACAATGTAAATATTTAGTTGCTGATCTTTGGTTGTAGATGAACAATGAACTGTATATGCAGCGGCCAAAGCATCTGTAATTGTTTGTATCTGCAGTACTTAGAATCCACAACACGCAGCAACTTCTTTGGGAATAAGACAAAAATACAACTTTAAATGTTGTGGCCAATTACATCACCCTCCTATGTATTTGTTTTATTGAAAAAGTTCATTAGCAAATTATTTATTTGGCATCTTAAATTGTAGCCTAGGATTTAGGCCCTTGGATTCCTGCTGTGTGTCTACGCAAAATCCATCAGTGATAGAGGTCCCGATCTCCTGCTCCTCCTGGGGGTGGGAGGAAGATGTTGAGGAGAGGTGTTTATGTGTTTTCTTGCTGTAGTACCTAGCAGGATTGTTGGCAGACTTCCTGTATGGTGCACGGATTCAGACCTTGGCTTGGAGACTGTCTAGTTCTGCGCCACTCATTAGGATCTCCAGACCAGTGCTTGTTGTTAAAATACTGTCACTAATCTGGCTTGCTCAGGGTCTAGGCATCCGCGTCATTGCATGTTGTGGGTGAGGGGCATGAGCTGATCCCACTACATGCACACGATTCCTTCCCAGGTGATCTGGATGGCACCCCATTCGAACCCCATTTGTGAGACCTGCCTCTTACTGGCCACCTGCTTCCACGGCCAAAACACAGTGCCCTGCCCACCAACCCACATGGCTCCAGGGCACTCCACCCGGATGAAACTAATAAAGAAAGTCAGAGAGGTGAGTGAATGGTATAATGACACTCCAATTGCACTCAGAGCACCCTCTGCTCAAAGGGCCCCAACCCCCCAGGAGCTTTGCTCTGACAAACAGGACCAGGGACTGAAAAGCACAAGTGGTGGGAGATGCCTCTTAGAGCCGAGGAGCAGAGTGCCAGGGGCAGGGGGCTTAAATAGGACGTGAACTATTCAGTCTTCTAGTGCTTGTGGTTGAGTGGGAAGTAGATAAAGAGTCTATGGTGTGTTTGTATTTGTCTGTTGTGGCAATTTATCAGCTCTTAGGAGTCGCTTACATACCTAGTCATAGTGACCACGGGCATTCAGTAACAGAGAGGCTGTGATTTATCAGAGTATGCCAAGTTGGAAGGGACCGCAAAGATCATCTAGTCCAACTCTAACCATCTTTAACTTACCAGCTTCCCAGTAATTGCCTCTGCAGCATCAGAGATTTGTGAGACAAAGGGAACTGCTCTTTCAGCTCTCTCTGAAAAGGACAAAGTGGAGACTTGACCAGTTTGACCTTCTATTTGCCTAGCTTCTAGTCCTCAAGAATCCTTCTGATGGCTCTGGCCAAAAGTCTTCTTCCAACCTCAGCTTCATTTAAATAACACAGTACTGAAATTACAATATATTGTTAAAGATATTATAACAAGGCATTTTCCACAGAACTTCCTGTGAATAAATTTTAGTTTTAATCATCAGCATAGAAAGAACAACAGTTTATTCTGTCAGCGTAATGTCCACGCGTGCCCTGCCTGACTCCAGATTTTGCCAAAATACCAAGGGGAGAATTATTGTGCAAATCTGTTCTAAAACTATGCTGAGCTTTCCTTCTGTCCTGTAAGTGCAGTATACCTCTCTAAGAGAAACTCAACTTGTGTCTTTGTCATCAAAATCAAGCTTTGTGCTCACAGCACTCAGAATTTGGTTTCATGCCACTTTGAGGCAGCCTGGTTGTGAGGTTTGTTAAACAATACGATATATCCCAAGCTCCAGCACCTTCAGTGACTTCCATTTATATCATCCTTCCTAAACTGGAGTGTGAACAGAAAGCAATCATTTAATGAACATACAGACCTTGCACAACAATCTACTCGGGGGAGATGTTTTAGGTGGGCCTATTAGTGTCTTCTTAGTGTGTCAGGTGTGAGAGATTTTATTTGTGTGAAAATCATCTAAAGTCATCCCTCTTCTGAAGACATATTGCAAAACCCTTCCTCCCCCCTTCTCTCTGGGAGTGTGCTTAGGTTTTACAGCCTCTGTTTACTTTGTCTTCACTGTGCCTTTTTCTCCTACCTCTCTTTTCCTCTTTTGTTTTTGTAGTGGATTCTTTGAAAAAGGGTGGGTTTTGTTTTTTGGGTTTTTTTTATTCTTTTTTTTTCTTTTGATTTGGCTGTAGTTTGTTTTGGAAAAGACCTAAAATGTCCCTGGCTTCTTTAAGTAAGGATGGGTGATGGTGCATAAATTCAAGTCACTATCACTATTTCCAAAACTGGATTTTTATTTCCCCAAAGAGGTCAAGATTTAAAATTTGATAAGAAAATACAATTAAGAGTGATCTCGATACATGTCGCAACTCGAGTTAAAACACTCAATTGATAGTATCTGATTGCGGTGTTATTCAGTGCAGCTGGGGATGCCTAGAAGTAAAGGAAACAGCTTTAAGTTAATAAAAAAAGCACATTAAATATTAGGAATGGGGTCTGCTCCTTAGTAAGGGAATGACCATTATTTTAGCAGGATGTAGTGTGATTTGCTCATACAGCACTTTGTAATGCATTGAATTTAGTAACTGTAAAGAAAATGGCATCCTTTTTAGAGACATGTATAGGATTGGGTAACTAAATACGTTTAGAATCATAAAGCACTCAAGCATGCAAATAACTCTGCTTTAAATGTGACATCGGCTAGAATACCAGCATTTTTTCATAGGACTTACAGAGAAAGAAAAATACTGTAATTCTCCATTCTTGAAAGATCTCTTCCCATTTTTCAAAGCTCTATCTTGTGAGAATCAATCCTGCTCAACTGAGTAGCAGCCTGACTGTGAATCTCTTGCCCATGTGCTATTTTAAAGGCTCCTCAATTCCAATCTCTTACCGCTGTTTAGTCTTTCTTGAAAATAAAGGCACATTTCAAAGTCATATTCTACCTATGAAGTGTTTCCAGTTCTGTTCAAGATTTTTTGGATGTCAAAATTATTTAATGACAATGCCCTTGTTTTTCAGAGTCTGTTTTAATATCTTCTGCCTGCAACAAAATGAATACAAAATCAAAGGGGCAACATGTTCAGTAAAATATATTCAGTCACTTAAGAATATAGACATATAGTCTAATATGAAAACAAAAAAAATACATTTTTTCCAGCATTATAAAAAGACAGCACACCCTGATTTGTGGGATCAACTCTGACTAGGTTATTCATGTACAGCTTAGCAATTTCAGTATGTTTTTCTTAAAAAGATTTTTAATAAGAAGTGTTATCATAAATGGGAGAAATTTTCTCAGTGCTCGCTTTTGTAATCATGGAATCCTAGAATATTAGGGGTTGGAAGAGACCTCTAGAGATCATCCAGTCCAACCCCCCTGCCAGAGCAGGAACACAGAATCCTCCTGCTTTAAGTAACTGCGTTAGGCACGTTAATTTTAGTGGGATGCTGATCTGAATGAGTGTTTGCATCATGTTATTTTTCCCATGCATGCTGTAACACTGAATAGCAGCTTCAGAATTTAGCTCTAATTAAGTACAATTTCTACAGAAATATTATTTAATAGTATTCATTTTAAAACCTTAAAAGAAACATAGGTGTATTATTTACATCTTCAGGTAATGACATTTTCTTCAATGAGATTTCCATTACAGGCCTGCTGCTGATGTTTTACTTGGAAAAAATTGTTTACTCTTCCCTTGGGATCCCATATGTTGGTTTGATTTATAAATCATATTTGAACTCCAATTAAAAAGGGAGAATTAGCATGTTTGCTAACTTTATGTTTGCAGTTTGTGTTTGATTGCTCTCAGTCCTGTTGGTGTAACCTTTTTGTCTGCTGATGTGCGCGTCGCAAAGAACGTGAGATATCCTCTGTGTTTTTAAGGTTCTTTAAGCTTCTGATCGAAGGGCTAGATATCCAGCTCTGTTCCCTTTTATGCTTTTCCCTAGTTGCGGGGAAAAAAATTACTTCTCCAGTAGCTACTCTGTGACTGTGTTTTCAGGGCATTCAGACAAGTTTCAGAGTTTTCAGAAATTGTTTTTAAGGTTTTTGTTCTGAAGAATGTGCAGTGAGAGGGCTGAAGCTCCTGCAAACGCTCTGTTTGTGGTGCCTCTGCAGAGGTGTCTCCTTTGCTCCTCCATGAGAGAGGATCAAGGCAAAGCGCTGAGCTTGCTTTAGCTGAGGACAGGAAGGATTTGTTCCAAGTCAGTGTTAGAATTGAGAAATACCAATGAAACAGCAACCTTATTCACCAGAGGTGTGTTCCTCAAGTCTTGACATAAAGCTGAACTTCTGCTGATTCCAGCAGAGGAGTTTGGGCTTAGTCACTGTCCAAGCTCATTAGGACAGGTGAATTAGATAATGAGCTTGAAGCCTGTGTTGTTTCTCCAGAAACACTTTTTTTTTTTTTTTTTTTTTCCCATGAACACTTGGAATACTTCTACAAAATACGTGCTCTTAGTCTCTGCGATGAATCATCTATTTAATAAAATATTGTAACAGTTACATTACAATGGGCAACTGATTCAAATATTTCGAAATAATAACTTCAAATATTTGGAAACAATAACTTCAAATATTTGGAAATATTTGAAGCTTTAAAATGAGAGGAATGATTTACATTCATCACTTCAGAGACCAGAAAACCAAGGTGGCAACCACTTGTGGCATCAAATCTGCTCTCATTTGTATTCATATAAACCTGAAAGGAGATCATTTGCTTTAGTGTTGTTAATGATAACCAACATAAATGCAGGCCTGTAATTTTGAATGCTATGACTCTGGGTCATTTTCTGAAACATTTAGAAGCCACATGGGAAGAGATCACAGGAGATAGTCTAATTTTGATACTGAGAAAACACGTATCTTGCAAGCAAAAGGCAGGGAAAGGAAATGTAAAGAAGAGGATGAAAAGAAATAAAATAATATCAGTTAATTACAATATAGAATTTGGATTCATACCACACTGTTTGAAAGTGGAATCTAGCTTATGTCTTTCTCTGATATTAATATAATCAAGGCAGGTTAAAAAAACAGAGGAAAAAGTTAAATCAGGTAGTTTGTCTGACGTGGATTGGATTGATGGGGAAGTTTGTCCAGAAACCTTGTGCCCTGTCCCTTATCATGCAGGAGAGAGGAGACTGAAGCTGTATGACACATCAGAGCAGCATAACCCTCATACAAATCAGAGTGTGTGTGGTGATCACTTCTGGTTTGGAGAAGAGCTGTTCTGGCTTTGAGAAGTCCGGACAGCTAAAGGAAGTTATGTACTCCAAAGACAACCCCACATACACTTGGTTCTAGATGTGCTTGTCATCCACCCACTCCCGTGTCCCAGATCCCAAACAGACTGAAAACGATGACAACAAATGTAACCTCTAGTTAGTATTGTACCTAAAGTGACTAAACCTAAAAATGCCCTCTGTTTAAGCTCCTCACGGTGGTGAAAATAGATGCAGTCCACTTGCTTCAGTAACATTATTTTGTGTGACCTAAAGGGAGGCTTCATGTCTACCTTGGCTTTGAATTCTGGCCTGGATACTCATTCCTTTCACCAGCACTGGTGCCTGTCAGCAGTAACTCGGCACCAGACTCAAGCTGTGATCCTGACACAACCACTGTTGTTTTGTGGGTGTGTTTGTGAGAACGTTTCACTAAATTTTCAAACTGGTGGGAGGTCGTGTGTTCTAGGTTTTGAACACAGCTCTACAATTTGGAAACACTTTTTCCCCAAGTTATCTCAAAACATTGATGGAAGTAACAAGTCAGAGCAAATGTTTCTCTCTGAAGAAGCTGGACAGTAAGTGCTTTCAAACAGGAACCCTTATCACTTGCCCAGCAGAGGTTCTTGTTCAGTTAGAACTATATGTTTGTTTGTTTGCTTAAAAAATTAGATTTCCCTTGAAAAGCAATGGTTTAAATTAAGAAAAAAAAAAATTATAAAACTTGAAAAGAAGGTTCGAGGAGCTCTGTGCTTCAAACAAGTTCTAAGGAGTTTAAAAATCCATAAACACCATGGGGTTCTCACACTCTAATTACGAATGTTTAGATTTTGGTATTCATTTCCTCTGATTGAAATACTGCAGGATGAATTATTCATCCAGTATATACAGGGTGGTGGAACTTAATCCTCTCCATTTATTTTAAGTGAATGTCATGTTTGTAAAAAGTGCCAGATTGACAGACAAGATTCAACCCTTCTGATAACCTACACTTTGTATCTAAAGCTGTTCAGAAGTAAAAACTCCTGTGGTTAAAATTATTGGGTCATGTCCTTCACTGATGAAAGTCAGAGATGAAAATCAGGGTGGTTTCATGTATTTATTTATTTATTTTTAGTAACATAGTTTTAAATCACGTAAGGTGAGTTTTTTCTCTATCCCCTCAGCTTTAAATTTGGGCCAGAGGAGTCTCAGCTGCTTTGTGGATATGGCTCAAACTTCCCCTGAAGCAAAACTATGCTCCATGCTGGACCAGTCCTTACCCATCCCAGTGCCACCTGCTTGGCACCCACATCATCATGGTAAAGTGGTAAAGCTTTGTAGCACTGGAACAAAACTAAGGATGAGTCATTAATTTGGTGAGGCAGTGACGACAGCTTTCCAGCATTGGTGGCCTCTGACGGGTCACCACTGGTGGTTCCTACACATCCTGCTCTCAGTAGTTAGGGCAACATCTTTCTCATTTTCCAAGTAGATCCTATATAACCAGCAGTTACAATTTAAGTAAAGGAGGGGCTTGATAAAAGAGTTGTTTCTGTCTGTTATAAATCAGGGTAGGTATTTTTTTAACTTACACTTTTACAAAAAATAGTGAATCTTTAGTAAAGTCCCATCTATCTTATCACCGACAGGCCAAGCAGCACCTCCAGTGAAATTCAGAAAAAACCTAGGGCTTCTTCAATAATTATAGTTCAGAGATTTTCATTTTATTTTGTGCCATAAGAGCACACTTAAGGCAGGCCACACAACGATAACTATAAGAAAGGGAGCATATATATGACTGGATTAAATATTTAGCAACAAGATCCTCATTAACGTGAGGTGCTCAGGAGCTCAGATTTGCCACATATCACGCAAAGTGATGAGTTTCTGGTTGCTGAGAAACCCCTGGCAGCTTTGTCTGTAGGAGATGTGGGAGGCAGGGACTTGGGCTTGAGCATTGGTGAACTGCTTATCCTCGGAGCCAAAGAATTTTACATGTACAGACACAATCATCAACTCCAGGGAAATTTTTTTTTTTTTCATGAACATAGAGTGAAGTAATTTCTTGAGGACCAAAAGTTGTCTTTCTCTACTTACATGCTATCAGCTTGTGATGGTGGGGTGGGGAGAGGTGCTTGGCCAAGTGATGGCATCAAGCAGTGTTTCCCCTTGGTCTCATGCAGCACTGTGTACAACTTGAAAGGGTGCATTGACAGTCTTATTCTTCCTCAGATGGGAGGCTGTTAGAGCATCTGTATCTTCTAAAGAGCTCTAAAAGGAAGTGCCAGCAGTTGGAGAGCATCCTACAGCACGGCAGGCTGTACAGCAGATGGAAGCATTTTCTCTTCTCTGTGGCGAAGGGCTCTGGCTTTTCCTGGAGCCAGAGAAGGGTAGAAGGGTAGAAGGGAGCAATGACAGCACAGGAGGCTGGAGGGATCTCTGCCTCCTCTGCAGCTTGGTTCGGAAGTCCAGCCAAGGGTTCATGAGGTATGATCACTCACAGTGAGGAATCCTACTTAAAATGGGGCTTCCAGGCACAGCTTTGAGCCCACTGCTTGGTACCAGCCTGCTTGGAAGTGGGCAAGCCTGGACTCACAGAGTCCAAAAAACCCTCTTCTGAGCTTCAGAGGTTGGAGGTTTGTGCTATCTCAATGGCTACAAGGCTCTTCAGGGTCTGACCTCAGATCTTTTGTGCATCCCTTTGGATTTTCTCTGTGCAGGTGGGTTGTGGCTTTTCATGCCGGTGTTCATGTTCGGTGTTACAACCTGTCTCTAATGGCTCCACTGCCTCTGTGTAAAGCCTTTTGTTGCTTTTCAGTAGAAAAAAACGAGAGGTGCAAGTTCTTGTTTCACATTTGTCTGAAAAACACTTTACAGACTGGAAGAGGCAGAAACCTTGGAGACAGCGGCTTTCTAGGACGTGTCACACTTTTTACTTTCCGGTAAACTCAGTGAAATAATTTTCCATGTGATTTAAGAAGTGTACTAATTTATAGTGCAATCATTTGAAGGTTTGTATTAATTAGTATTGTTGCAAACACTGATATTTAGAGCTGAGGCTACAGTGTAATTGTGAGGCACAGTAGGGGACTTGTAATTGGAGCCGAAGGTCAGGTCACCTATTTAGATTTTCAAAAGAATACGGCAAGTTCAGCTTCAACAAAGCTGATTTATAGATTTGGCATGATAATTACGTTACTGCTGCAGCCGTATGTTTTGTACTAATTAATATACCTATTGGAGGCTTGTGGCTGGGATCTCGTCACTGTCACCTGCTGGTTTAGATTGCTGGACATGTTGATACTGACTCCAGCGGGATTCCCGCTTGGTTTCCCAAATGGCCACAAGAAGACAGTCCCGCCAGTGAAACTCTGAGGTACACTGGCAGAAAACTCATGAGGCTGAAATGAGGCCAGTGCTCTTTACGCAGGTAAATGCTGGAAATTTAGGCAGGTGAAAGTCAGACAGGAACAGGACAAGTGAAATGTTAAGATCATGTGAAATTTCAACAGACACAAAAGTCTGTTTCATTTCTTAACTCTGCACTATCCAGACTAGGTCTGTTTCTCCCAGATGATTAAAAATGGCAGCTGCTAGAAGATTTGCTGCATCAATACCTGTCCTTTCATATTTGGATAGGAAATGTTTCTGGGAAAAAGTACTGCTCTGAATCCTAAAACACAAACAATACACAAAGTGAAACTTAAGTAAGATAAATGATCTTGGCTTGTACCTGTTCTGCTGGAGACGCATTTACAGGGTGTGAAACAAACCACCGAACACTTTTTATTTAAATAAGGAGTCATTCCTTGTGAAATCCTACCGAGGCAGACTAGAGGACTCTCCCTTCTCTATTGAAACAGAAACCCTTATCCCCAGCCTACGGAAAAACCTAGGAAAATAGCTCGGAGGAAAACACCCAGCCCTGCAATTGTTTTGTGCACAGAAGCCCTTTTGAAACCAGGAGAAGCTGTGAGCAAAGACTGTGTGCAAGGTTATACTCCAAGTACCTAGAAAACAGATTTTTTTTTTTAAAAGACAAAATCAATAATAATAACAATAATAATACTCTAGTTCTGACTCATGCTCTGAGCAAACAGATACCAAAGAGTTTAACATGTTCCCACCTCCTCCAGCCACTCGTTACCTCCCTGCTCCTGGAAGCGTTGCTTCAGGATCCGTGCCCACACCTGCCTGCTACTCAGGCTCTGGGTTGAGCCCACTCTCCTTCAAGGCTGGGGTAGCTGAGTCACTGGAATGGGGCCATCTCTCCTGCCACTGGTATGGCCACGGTCGCTGTATGTCCAGCTTAAACTGCTGCACACAACCTGTCAGGGTCTGGTCTCAGTGACCAACACCCTATGGGAAATGTGGGCAAGGTAGGTAAATATTACAGCCCTCCTGCTTCAATCTATGGGACTCATGGCCAAGAGGATGAAGGTGCTCAGCGCAAGAGATGGAAAACTCATCAAACATCACCAGTAGTAGCTCTCAAATGTCACGGTTAGATGCAACGGTGGGCTTAAGGCATCTGTGACTGACAGCTTATGGGTAGGTGGGTGGGCATACAGGGGATGAGCTCGTTGGTTCCTGCTCTACTCTCGGTGTGTGTTCCTAAACATCTGCTGCTGGTCCCTGTCTGAGACAGGCTGCTGGGAGAGGTGTGCAGGGTTGATGCAGGGTTGCTGGTCTTAAAAGAAAAGCACAAGGGAGCCATTGGGTCCCTGAAAACCAAGCGAGTAATTATGAATGGCTCTCTTGGCCCTGGTTCTTGCACAAAGCCCCAGCAGCATCCGAGGGTAGCTTCTTTTATGGCAGATCTGCTGTGTCTTACCTTCTCAGAAACATTTTTTCCTTTTCCTTTCAGGCACCCAACGGCCTCCCAGCTGTCAGCAGTTTTGTCTCAGCACCAGCCATGCCTCCCTATGCCACACCAGCCCAAGTTTCACCTTACATGACGTACAGTGCTGCCCCGTCCAGCTATGTGGCCGGCCATGGCTGGCAGCACGCTGCTGGCACCCCGCTGTCCCCTCACAGCTGTGACATCCCTGCCTCGCTGGCATTCAAGGGCATGCAGACAGCCAGGGAGGGCAGCCACTCCGTCACAGCCTCCGCTCTCTGATGCAGGGGCCTGTCCAGGACCACCACAAATCCAGGCTGGTCATCCCTTGAGGCTGGCTCACAGACTCTTCTCATTGTGCCGGTGAGACCTGGCATTTCTCCTCGTGACTTGTCTCCCGTGAGGCTTTTGTGATTGAAAGAGTTGAAGATGACATCAGAAACTGAGAGAAGTGCGGTGTCGCACTCTTGAAGTAAAGACCTTGCGTCCCTCAAAGGGCTTGGGAAGCCTTGTGCCGCTCTCTCCTGGTCCAACCACACGTATTTATTCTTAATCATCACAGACTTTCTCAATGTGCAATTGTTATTAAGATTTCTGTAAAAATCAATAAAGAAAAATCACCACAGAAAATTCTACTATGCCTTGAATCAGCAAAGACAGCTCAATGGGAGGTGTTTGCCGATTGCCTGGAGAACAACTCTCTCATCAACGAGGTTACACCATCCACTGCTATTAAGAGATCATTTTTTGCTTGTATTGTTGAGTTTTTGGTAGCCAAACATAGAACCAAGGCAATAAGGCATCTCTCAGATTCTCCTGGCACGTTGCCATCGTCAGGCAGTAGTAATACCTTTGTGTTCTTACCCACTTGTAAATATAGGCTTTTGACAGAATCTGTTTTCACCTTCCAGTACATTTATTTCTACCTTTTTTT
>VWZK01000012.1:92174-347174 GCA_013396935.1 Baryphthengus martii | reverse complement strand
AACCTGTCATTGCACTAACACAACTAAAGGGAAATTAAAACAAATTGCTGCATTTCTCCTCTAGTATTAGTGACACAAAAAATGATGAAAGGCAGCATTTTGCCCATTCACAAATGGATTTTAACCAAACATGCTATGGTATACACTAGATTTGCTATGTAACTCGATTTTTTATTATCTATCTCATAGGAAAGGCTTTTCTATGGCATTCATCATTGTAATATCTGGCTACTTTAATTCATATAGCAGATTCAAAATAAATAAATTTAGCTGTTAAAATAATGAAGAAGTTATTTTTTTCTAAAAGCATAGCTTAGTGGCATTTTACTATGCTAATGCCTCCAATTGAGAAAAACAGACTTCTAAATCTGTCTACAATGTTTACCTGGACGAAGGAACACTGGGTAGGGGGAAGTTGGTGCTATCAGGAAGCAATGTCTTCTTTTTTTTTTTATCAAAATTTGTCCTAACCCATGGACAATGCCAAAATATCCTTAACAGTCTAGGCTCCTGTGAAAGGTGACATAAAGATCAGGTATCTGTCTGGTGCTAAGACTGCAGCTGGCTAGCAGAGGCACTTAGCATCGTGTTATTGTCACTAAATTCTGCACTGTGCAGCTCACTGACCAAAGGTTATATGTTTCATATGTCATGTTAGAAAAAAAAAAATTCTGACAAGCTCCTCTCGCTTTCATAAGTGGCAGAACTGGAGGAAAAACATATACGAGTTCTGGTTTTAAGCAAAGGCAATTTTTATGTAGTATGAGCAGAACATACAGAACAGCCACTTGATTTTAACTAGTGCCACACCACAGTAGAGTGCACCACACCACAAGGAAGGGGAATCCCAAGTTGCTCACTCACCATGGAATAACATTGCCGTGGTTGGATAATGGAATCCGTGATCACCTCATCTTTTCACCGGCACATTTCCTATACACCCAAGCCCATGCCCTGTGAGCACCAGCAGCCGCTAAAACCAAAGTGAAGCAGGCATCCCTAATAAATGCCATATCTTTGCATGTCCTGCAGGATTTCCCTGCTTTCTCTAGCAGAAAAAACTTTCGAGATATTATCACTCTGATTTTTGTACTTCATTATGCCTATCGTAATATTTCTAAGGAAGTGGAGAGAGACCCTGCAAATTCCTCCTGAATCATATGCTGCTGAATTCCTTCTTTTATTTTCCATAATTTCTAGCAACGGAAAACTCTAGCCCTAAATCTGGCACATATACTCCCACGTATAAGAGTGGCACCCACTGGAGACAGTTTTAATTTATCAGTTTCAGCCTCCACAGCCCCAGGCTTTCCTTTCCCTACCACATCATTCACCTGTTTATTTGCTATGCACTTTATCAAAACTTCTGTATAAATATTTGATCTCAGCCAAAAGTTCCTCACCTGTACCGAAGGAAGGTCGCTTAATTATTATTTATTTGCCAGGCGGAATCACAGAATGGTAGGAGTTGGAGGGACCTTGAAAGATCATCTAAGTTCAACTCCCCTGCCAGAGCAGGATCACCTAGAGTAGGTCACACAGGAATATGTCCTGTGTGGGTTTGGAAAGTCTCCAGAGAAGACTCCACAAGCTCTCTGGGCAGCCTGTTCCAGCTCTGTCATCCTTACAATGAAAAAGTTTTTCCTTATGTTTACTTGGAACCTTCTCCGCTCCAGCTGCATCCGTTTCCCCTTGTCCTGTCATTGGTCATCACTGAGAGGGAACCTGGCTCCATCCTTCTGACACTCACTCTTTCCATATTCATAAACATTCATGAGGTCACCCTTCAGTCTTCTCTTCTCCAAGCTAAAGAGACCCAGCTCCCTCAGCCTTTCCTCAGCAGGGAGATGTCCCACTCCCTTCACCATCTTGGTGGCTCTGCGCTGGACTCTTCCAAGCAGTTCCCTGTCCTTCTGGAACCGAGGGGCCCAGAACAGGACACAATATTCCAGATGTGGCCTCACCAGGGAAGAACAGCCCATTTGGGTTTCCCATCTCTTCTTTTTCACCTATGGATGTTCAGAGCCCTTTCTGCTCAGCAATCCCTGTCTGATGCAGCAGCCCTTTTCACTGGAGGCACATCTCCAGCAGCTGAAGCAGGCGACACCTGACTTGAAATGAGTTTTGCAGTTGGCCGTGGTTCAAAGGAGACTTTTAACAGACAATGAGACCACTTGGAGGTGGTAGTGAGTAAAGGTTTTAATGAAACTAACCTTTACCATCAAACTTACCTACCCCATGATAAAAAATGGAAAAGTGAGAGCTGCTGGATGCCTATGAAGTGTGCTATAAAAGCTGGTGCCATAAAAAAGAGACGATGTAAATTTGCAGACTAATTTGATTGCTGGTGCAGATGCATGGCCGTTAATGATCTATGGCTGGTACATCAGTGGCAAATGAAACAAGTCTGGCTTATTCCATGTTCAGTAAACAGAGCACAAGGTTGGCTGTAAATGGCGTGTTTAGCAGAGCAGGCTGAACGCACGAAAAATTATTCATTACAAACATTTACAACCCACACATGTCATTTATATCATTTGACCACTCAACATAAAAGGTTTATTGGTTTTGGCAAAATAAGCTGCAAACATCCCTAATTGGGATGCAAATTTAATGCACAGTTTATCACTGTTGACAGCTAAAAAGCTCATATGCACATTTCCATACATTTTTCCACTTACGCTACAGACGGCGAACAGCAGATACATAGTAAAGAGCCAAAACTATTTCAAAAGTGTAGCATTCTTATTTGACAATTTTTATAGGTTTGTCAATATTGGAAGACTGACTTTAAGATTTTCTTTTCTGGCAAAATATACAAAGTGAACAAATTAGGTTCTGTAATGAAATAAAGTATGTGAGAAATCTTGGAAAGTTACAACTTTCTAAAGTTTTTCATCTTGAAAAGTTAACAATTTTCTAATATTTTTCAGACTACCTGCAAATCATCTTCTACCAAATTCCTTGCATGGGTTTGCTAGCTCTCATCCTCTAGTACCTGCCTACTGACAGAAGAGGTTTAAGTTACATATCATCAGGTATTCCTGAATACTTAAATTTTCCAGTCACTGAAGTTCAATGTATGTAAACACTTGAGATACAATGTTGGCCAGCACAAGTCAGATGAGACCTGATCTACACTCTGTTAAATTTAGGGTAAGATTTGCATTGATTTTACTGGGAGTTTGATCAGAATTATTGGCTATATCTATACGTACAGAACTGTCTATAGCACTGATGCCAGCTGGCGTAGAGAGCCCTATTAACTTTACTAGTGCTATTAAATGCTATTACCATTCAACACAGACTGGCTGCATGAAATCTGCTTATTAGGAATGGTTCCTTGCCTGCGCTGGCTCCCAAGCCATACGCAGGAACAGCGTTGGCTGGCCTGGGCCAAAGCCGTGCCAGGGAGCGTTTAACAGCACAGATGACTGAGTTTCAGTGACGCTGCTCAATTTACTAGCGTAGATGTAGCCACTGTGCAAGTCACTGTGCACAGGGCAAACCTCCCCACTTACTTGCAAATAATGCAATCTAAACCTGCACTGATTAAATGTTTCTTTTGCTTTTGATAGCATGGACAGGACAGCCGGGCCACTGGTTGACACCGTTGAAGCAACATCTCTTTTGTTTTCTAGACATATTTAGATCTATGTTATAGGTATTAACAATTCTCAGCATCATACCAATTTCTAATTTCTCTCAGATCATAAACTTCTGAATCTTTTTAATGATGAAATAATTGCTTCCCATTTTTCTTAATCTGAAAATCTAGGAAAGCATGCTTATGCCAAACACTACTACTGTTCTTCAATTGCTATGCAAGAACATTTCAGGATTTCCACAGAAGCTGCAC
Source organism: Baryphthengus martii (assembly GCA_013396935.1). Taxonomy (NCBI): domain Eukaryota; kingdom Metazoa; phylum Chordata; class Aves; order Coraciiformes; family Momotidae; genus Baryphthengus; species Baryphthengus martii. Next base: position 343,315 of record VWZK01000012.1, on the reverse strand, counting down.
ACAAGCCTTTGTCCTTACCTGCAGAGGATTCTGAATGTTCTGCATAGTGATTATAATTTTTTCATCTCTCGATCAACATAAACACGTTTACTCGTATCTTAGTATCAAGCTACGCTTGTGTCTGGAGTTTTTTAGAACGTGTGATTAAAGTATGCTGTAAAATAGGCTTAAATACACCAAAAGAAACTTGTAGAAACTTGTGGGTTTACTGCTCTTGAACAATTCAATTTACTGTAATGATCTGCAAATCAGAAGTGGAGCTTTTCTCCATTTGCACAATGTTGCCAACAAAAATACCAGGCTACTCAGAAGCGCAGAAAAAAAAGAGGCGTTACTTCACCTGGGAATAGAAGCTGATCTCTTTTGATGTAAATTGCAGCTTCTTATATGAATATCACTACATATTACACCTGTGACAGTTTAACTGTCATAATCTAAAAATCACATTAGTCAGAACACAGTTCAGTAAGTAATGGGTTGGAGCCATTAATAAACCAGTAGCTGTTGTTCACACAGTTTTGTGGTTTTTTTTTTTAAAGCCTGTAAGTCCTATTTTGGGCTGGGTCCCTCCCGTATGGATAAATCTGCCTCGTCATCCTTCAAGAGTAGGCTGAACTCTCTTTTGAGTAAACAGGCCCCACACCTGGGCTGGAATATCCTACATACAGTAGCTCTGCCACCTCCTCAAGCTTAGCCCCTTACTTGATGAATACCGAAAGAAGACTAGCAACTGATTTTTCTCTTCTAAGCCAGTTTACCACAAAATAAAGCAAATATATACCTAAGATAAGCATGTCATACCTGCTACCATGGTATAAAGGGAAATTACTAAAAATGAGAATTAAAACATGACTATTTTCACTCAAAAGTGAGAAATACAAATCGTTGGTTTGCTTCCATTTAAAAGCTATAGATTTCTGCAAAATAGACAGTGATGTTAGTCACCGTATATTACTAAATACCACAGAAAAATACAGTGTTAATTAAAATGTCAACCCCCTCATCTGTTTGTCTGTTGCATTGTACGAGGAACTTACAGTATAGACCGGAAGAATGTTTTTCACGTTGAAGTAGAACCCAAAGTAAACCATGTTAAAAACTCCGTGACGGCCCAGTGTTGCAGTAAGACCTTTGTTGAGTCCTTGGAGGCCCAGACCATCGGTTTTAATGATCTGTTGAGCTTGGATGAAGCTAGATGGTTGCTACACAAGTTAAGCAAAAGAAGGAAGAGATTGTCTTTACCAAAATAAAACAATAACCATAGCATCGTTTCAATCCTGTTGACAAACAGTGTTGCCAGTTCTTGTCATTTGATCTTAATTCTCACCATATTTGTTATTTTCCCTTTCCTGCGATCATGTAAAAATCGCAACTTGCATTACAAAAAAAAAAAAGATTCCTCATGTTTCTGATTGCAGAAAAAAGATGAAAGCATGACTTGAGTACTGTAACAGACTAAAGATCTCTAAAGAAAAGTAAAAGGTCTTAAATTGATAATTTAAAAAAAAATAAAAATTTATAGAGCAACATGTGGCTTTGAACTGGAAATCCTGTTTTGTCCTCCTAATGAATTAATTGACTTAAATTTAATTAAAATTAATTTAATTGACTTTAAAAGTGTAGTTAGATTTTGAAAATCAGAACACCTATTTATATTCCAAGGTATGGATTGAGCAAACTGACTTTGGAAGTCCCATTTTGAAAAGAATTCCCAAAAGGCATAGAAAACATTCCAGTACGTCAACTTCCATTTAACAAAAAGCAGAAAGGAAGAAACTTCCTCAGAATCCACTCCTGTGATGATCAGTTTCTCAGATAGAATTTGCCAGACCATGTACACGTTTGATCTATTTTCCAATATACTGTCACACTCAGAATCAGGTGTTTCCCTTCTGAACGTTTCAGATTTCTTTTTAGCACAAGTATAGCAAACTCCCTTTCAAAAAGTGGTTGATTTGACTTTGACTTTCTCCAAAGCCTAAAGTCAGCTCTGGGTAACCAAATATTGAATTAGAAAGGCAAAACATGACTTCCACTCAAACATGAAAATATAGAAGAACTTTGACTACAGCGCTGTGGATACAGCTAATTTCAATACACTCATTTGTTTAATAGCTTTTCATTTCAGAATATCACTGTGGCAGATCACCAGCATCAGCCAAATGATGCCTACTATATCTGACACAGCATATCACTTATCTAGGTGTCTGACAATTTAGTCTTTAATACTGAGTTTCATTTTTTTTTTCATATTTGCTAACTGATGTTATCCTGTTAACGCTCTGTATACATTTTACTATAATTTACTTTTCTAACTACCCACAGGGACTCAAATCAGAATCTATTCTAAAATGTAGATACCCAGCATGGAATATGGTCCAGATATTAGAAATAACATCCTTTCTCATGTACAAAAAAATGAGGATTAGAGCTTTAAAAAAATAGCTACTGGTCCCAAATATAGTGTTTTAAGTTAAATGCAGCAACCTTCAATAGTAAGGTATGTCTTGGTCTCATCTTGAATATGGATTTATTAATGACTCATAGGGGAAACCTGTCACTTGCAGAGCACCCAGGATGGGATTTATCAGTCCAAATGCAGATACCTGCAATGTCTACAGCGACATCTGAGCTACTCAAAACCCCTCCTTTTTTTTCAGTCCCTCAGCAGTAAAGACGGCGCTCTCAAACACCACTTCATCCACAGCAAGCATCTAAACTGTCAGCTGATCAAGCTGTAGAAGGTCTGTGTTTCATCACTGATGATGGAAGGACCTTAGGATGACTAATTCAGATGGAGGAATTTATTGTATAAACACCTGGAGTTAATTCACTTTGCACAACTGTTGGCTTAATAGATACCTAGTCAGTGGAATCTAGAGTCAGATTCTTTTTATCATAAAGCAGAAACTTGTACTTGTTTAATTAATCACAAGTCTTAAGGAGAGAAGATTTTTATTGCCACACCATCTTCTATAGCTAATGAGTTATCAATAAAAAAAAAAATAAAAAAAAGAAAAAGAAAAGAAAAAGAAAACCAAACAACGAGGTGCTGGGTCTTCTAGCAGTTTACCTTAACAAAAAGTCACCCTTATTTTCACCTGCAGCAATCCACATTACAACAGTGCTGATACATGATTTATAGTGGCCTTCCTCTTTAAACCTATCAACCCTTGAAAGACGATCTGGTACCACAGAATAATTCAGCTGTCACCAGAGTGTGTGAATATTTGCTTTGGGGGGTGTGCAGGAGACTGAGTGTGGGCGTAGGTGTTCACGCTCTTCCTTGTTCCTTTTAACCAAAGTATACTTATTGTTTCAGTACAATAGTCAAAGAAATGTGTGAACTGCATTAGGTTTCATTATATAGTATGAAAGCTACACAATGGCATAGGTACCGACTTTACTTAAACCTTTCAGAAAAACAGTGCATGGTAAAGAAATGAGTGTACCATGGCCTGACACTGGGTAACAGAACATGCACGTGCTTCTCGCAACAGGCTTGAGTTTCCATCAGTTAGTGTGGAATGTTCTTGAACATATACTTAATGAGAACTTGAGATTATGGTAATGAAGTCACTGGAGCTTTCCTGATTTACAGCAAACATTTCAAATTTTGACACTTTAAAAAAATGTTAAAAATTGATATGTGATTTAACTATCTTTGTGATTTAAGAATGTCACTCCCTTGGATTTTTTTCATTAGGGCAAATAGACACTTCTATTTATATTTTAGATGTAAACTAGGTTTCCAGAGGAGTCCAAAAAGCTTTCTTTTGCAGTTTTTTTGTTTGTTTTTTTTTTTTTCTTCATAATAATATACCGTTTGGGTTTTGGGAAACTTAAATTCAAAGAATATTGACCTTAAACAAAACAACTCTGAATATTTTTGAACAGTTGTGCTGTGATTGTTGTATCCTGAAGGCGACCAAGAATCTTGCTGTAATTAACTCCACAGAATTCAGTAACTAAAACACTCCAGACTTTGTTATGAAGTTTGTAACAGAGAAACAACTTAAAAAGTATGAAGCAAAAGGATACGTTGCCCTTTTGCAACTTTACAGGAACTAGTTTGCTCAAAATATAATATCGGTGTATTTACACTCAAAACTAGAGGGTTTATTGATATAGGTTCATTGTATCTTCACAAATGTGAGGCAGAAAGATCTAGAATATCCAGAACTCTTTGAGAATCAAACAAATTTACCAAATGTTTTAAAATTTATTCTGGCAGAGAATGCTTCTCTGGATGAGCTACAGAGTAGGTACCAGCTAGTTTATGACATTTGGAAATCAGCGGCAATACTTTGTCAGAGTGTTATCTGCAGAGCTTGGCACAAGCAGCTTATGTAAGGGGCCAGGTGACAAATCTTTACTCTGCATCCCCTAAAAGGTTCAATTTGTGCAAATAAGGGCTACAAGGCATGCAAGTATTAACTCAGTCAAAACTTAATAGTAGAATATGCAAAAATAATGCCTCACCAGGGAGTCAGCCAAGATGCCACGCTTACATGGTCTGGCATCTCTACCATTGTACAGCTGATTTCTCAAAGGATTTCAATAGAGTTGATTTGACATTTGTTAGTCTTATTCATTCAGAAAAGAAAGAAGGAACTGTGTGACTGCCTCCCCTCACTTTAGCCTGGATAATTTTCTACATTAAAATTAACTGGTGCGTTTTTGGGAACACTTCTTTTTGATGAATGACTTTTTCCCAGTTCGATCTTTTTCCCCAGAACTGCCGACAAACTCAGTTGTGCACACTGACTTCTTTGAATGAAACGGTATTTGAATAATGAAACCCTGAACAGGAATTGAAATTATTGGTGTGCTTTATTATATAACTCTCGTCCAGTTTGTGCCTGTAAATGTGAAGACAGAGATAAATTAATTCAAGACTCTGAAAACTAGCAGCTACATTTTTAGCATAAAATACATCAGCTGGACCCTTGCTGGGGCGTGGGGCCATTATACTATAGATATTCTGCTCCAAATAAGAACTTCAAAGTGCATCATGGTTAATAAAGGAGAAAAAAGAAGAACGGAGCAATTCTCCTACCTCTGTGAAGGCGTTCCGATTTGCCTGTAGGGTGACCTTCACTACCTCAAAAGGGTTCACCACAACTGCCTCTGTCAATCCAGATCCCAAGCCAGCAACTGCAAACGCCTAGAAAAGTTAAAATTAAAATTAAAAATGAAGGAGGAAAATTTCCCATATATCAGATTATGAGACTGAATGATACAATGTAAACTGTGAGATTACAGTACTTTATTACTAAAACACTTTAGCCCTTGATTAGATGCTGACAGTTCATGAAGACAATACGACAATAGCCATAAACCACAGTCCAAAAAACAAAACATCAAATGTCGTAACACTGTCAATGAATTCTCTTTCCAGATGGAACAAAAATTGTGGCAGCAATTTATTACGAAAACATGGACAAACAATGCCCTCATGTTATCTTTGGGTGGAGTTTGAATAAAAATACAAATATAAATGCAGTTATACAGCACTGGAGAAAAAAAGACTCTGCGCTAAGTGTAGAACACTAACACATTAACTTAAAACCAAACAAAATGTATACAATTAAAATAATGCAGTACTTAAACAAACGGCACAAATAGGTGTCCTAAGTAAATACCAATCCCAGAAAGGTTTATATAGGAAAGAGTGGCACACATGGAAATGTCAGCGCTCACTGGAAGGATGAATTAACTCCCTTTACTTAGAAGCTGATGGTACCTTACAGCCATAGATATGGACACATTCACTGCTTTGTTTTGCATCATGCCACAACATTTAAAAACACCTTAAATTGTTTGAAACAGAAAAATAATATTGAAATATTTAGGTCAATTGAGAAAATTTAGAGGGGTTGATTTTAGCGATCACTTCACATATTTATTGCTTCCATTTAACACCTCCAAATTTTCTCGGATCTGAAAAGAGTCTGAGGACCAAAATACAATATACTGAGTACATTTGCTGAAATTCAAGGAAATTCGGCCCCTTTAATTTTGGGCTCCTTCTGTGTGAGGAAATGCATAGGACTGCTTATTATACACATATTAAATTAGAACATGACGTTCTGCATCCATACATACCAGTCCTGGGGGTAAAGATGCATATCCTAGTAGCTTCTTGTACTGTTCGAAGGTGAAAAACTGTAAATAAAAGTCAGACTGAAATTTTGTCGAAAAAAATGGTGAGTTACTTCAACAAATCAGTAAAACCAAAATACACTGGACCTTAACTACCTTGTATCCTGCGTAGCCACGTGGAGTTTCCCAAAATAAACATGTCTCTCTTGTTTCACACTCTCTGTAGACAACTAGGCTTCAGAATGGATTTTATTTAGTGCATCACGCGTAACAGAAGCATAAGTGCAATTAAAGTAATGTTTTATGTAGGAGTTTGCTTACAGCACATGGTGCATGTTTTTAATTTATAAACTTCTCTGCTAGCATTGAACTTTCACATAATAAAAATGAAATGCAGTATAAATACAGTAGCAGATACTATCATTTCTCCCAAGAAGTCACCCTCACGTCTTTAATGTACTGTAATCACTTTCACATTTCTCAGATCCTAGTCTACCTCTCATCAGAGAGATGTAACTGCAGATTTTGAAGATGGGAAGTCTGTAGATTTTTATAATCTTTTACTGTCAACAGACACATTTCTTTTAGTTTTTGCTCCTTACAAAGAAATCTTTCACCAAATTGTCTGCTTTCAGTCAGTGGTGCTCAGATGTTTTGAGCATCTGCGGGTTCCTTAAAGGATGAGTTTTGAACTTCAAGAAAGGAATGAGAAGCTCAGTTTCACCTGCATCAACATGGAAAAAGACAGCCATGTGTAAATGGTTTGCTTTGCAGCCTAACATTTCTTGCCACCCAAACCCATAACATTTCAGAACACCTTTTGTGAAATCTTCTACAAATCAAAGCAGAATAAATTAATGGATATGTTCTTCTAAAAAAAAAACCAAAACAAAAAACAACCAACAAAAAAAAAGAGTTGAGAATAATCCTGATTGCACTGAAGTCAATAAGAAGCTTCCCATTGACCTAGGCCGACACTTTCACTGCCTATTTTCCTGTTTGTGGACACAAAGTCTAAGATGCATCAGTCAAGGTCTAAAGAAGAAGCATTTATGACATTTTACAAATGGTTGGTAAGATGCCCTCTGGAACACAGCACACAATCCTGGCCACCTCTGTTCAGAAAGATGAACTCAAACTATAGCATATTCAAAACAGGGATCCCAGGACCATAAGGAGACCTTAAATATTTTCTTAAGAATGAAGACTGAAGGAGAATAAATGCTTGCCTTGTTTAGTCTAGTAAAAGAAAGGCTGCAAGAGAATGCAAAACAAGTAATGGTGTGTAGCAAGCTAGCTGGGTATAAAAGAAGAAATAGAAAGTGGCTTGAGATCCGATGAAGCTTTCTTAGAACCAAACAAATGGAGTCCTGAAACAGTAAAAATCTTAATCACTTGTAAGAGAGAGTTTGATAAGTTTATGAAAGAGATTATAGAGCAGAAGGGGACTAGACTTGCTCACCTAAGAGATCTTTTCTAGTCCACTGCTTCTGTATGTAGCAAATGCCCCCAAACCCTGCATTTTTTTCAAATTCATATTCTGCAAATATGTTGCTGAAGCCACTGTAAAAGCACTTCAGGTTGGTGCCACATTAGACAGTTCTGAAGGCAGTGAAAATGATCTTCTAGCATGAAGAATGAGGACAACAGAAAATCTTGTGGGTTATAAAGAGCAGATATCTGAATTCCAGGTAAAATCAAAGATACTGGAGGTGTTATTCCACACAATTTTCACACATGGAACAACACAAGGCCCATACAGCTTGTGAGTCCTGTAATCTGTCCAAGGAAGGTTCATGACTTTGCTTGCAACGGGAAAGTGGCTTCTACACAGCACATTCAGGATGACGGGACTGAACAAGAAAATCCTGTCACAGCTTCAACAAGACTGCACCGGCACAGGTAGGTATCTGCCAGAGCACAAGCTGTACCAAAAGGAAATAACTAAAACCTCTGACTTTCCTGGCTACTTTCCGAAGTTGACCTGTAACACTCGATCAGTTTAGAGCGAGCCGATGCAAATGAAGCTGGGATGCTCTGAAAGTCTGTGCATCTTGCTCACACGCATAAGGCTGTGCCAGGAAGGCAATGGGAAATGAGGTCAGTGAAGAATAGTAAGAAACATAAGGGAATAGAGTTTTTCAGACCAAACAGAAAAACTGGGTGACCTGTGCTGGGTCTCAGCCAAAGAAGACAAGCTCAGTCCCTCAGGGCTCAGTTACCACAGACCTATCAGAAGAAAACACCTTTTCCATAAACCACATATACAGGAACACGAGTAATAAGGACCACATTGTCATTTTAACCTGTTTAGAACCATGTCCTGTGGCAAAGCCAGTAACATTTTTACAATCAAGACCTGCTTCAAATGAAATGTCACTAGAATCACACCAAAACCATCAGAAAACTGAGTGTTGATGTGTTAATGTCACCACATTTGAAGCAGAAGGGGATATGGATACATAATGCAAAATCAGGATGTTAAACTCTGAAAACCGAAGGATTGACACTCTGGCCAGCGGATAGATACTTTTCTTTTTTTTTATCCTCAGTAGGGATTATTATCTCATTTTGCAGAAAAGGCCCTGGAATCAGCGCCCAGATTTTAACTGCCCTCCAAAGAGGGCAGATTGAACGCTAATCTTGCAAACATCCTGCAAATGTATTTCAAATTTTTGTACTGACCTTGCCAATAATCAGAAAAGATAAAAAGTTTTACTTAGACTACAGGTCTCTCATTTTGGATAACAGGATATTTTATAGGTAAAAATTTATAGGTCTCTGAGAAAGTGTCGGTTGTGGGTGGGTGAGTTACTTCACTGAACTAAATTAATTTCTTACTGTGATAAAGTTTGCTTTATTCTCTCTCCAGCATCTTTCTACTCATTGTTACCCTTCTAACCTTTAATGGAATTTCTGGTATTCCTTAATGTTTTCCATAGTGTTACAGATCTGTAAAATGGTTGTAATAAAGGCAGAAATACATTACCTAGCAATTTTTTGGTCTTAATATTGTTACCTTAAATCACAGAATCACAGAATTCTGTGATTCTGTGATTCTGTGTGAAATACATTACCTCGCAATTTTTTGGTCTTAAAAGTGTTACCTTAAAAATCAATAGCTTCCTAGAATCATAAAGTACCTACTTAATAATAACTATGGTTTATATAATTTTTTTAAAAAAGATCAACAGCAATAAAACCCAATATAAATGTTGTTGGGTGTGCTAAAGTGGCTAGTATACATACAGTTTTACTAAAAAGTATCTAGCTATATCATACGGATATCATGTATGTCCACCCAAAATGTTTTTAAAAGCACTACACTGTTTTTCTTTTTCTCTGCAGTTGTATCAATTTAATAGTTTTGCACACAAAAAAATAATATTTCTTAGAACAAATGTATTTAAAACATGCTTTTTTTGTGTATAATAATCAATATTGTCCATCTGGCAAGGATGCACTTCAAGTTACAGAGAAAACAGTCAAAGTACTTACCAGATGTCTCAATAACTCTAAGGTAAAACTACATGCTTGAAACAAGATGTCTGGGAACACATGAACAGTATAAATTTGCCCCAAAAGTTCATCTGTTAATGATTGTATTGGCATCACCACTTCTTTCCTCCGAGTTCAATCTAACAAAGTTATAAATTTTGACTTTTCGTCTTCCAGAAATACCAGCTTTCTTTTCAGAAGGGAAATAAAGAGAGAGAAAAAAAGAAATAGCAAGACAGACATGAGAACGTAGTTAACTAAACATGAAGCTGCATCTTCAACGTTTAGCTGAATAACTGGGGCTACATAACTTCATTTTAGTAGCTTTATTTTAACTTGTAAATAACCACACCAGAGAAATACAATATCCCAGTAGCGTAAGTACATGTCTTTTCAGTACAAATTCTCCCTTGTCCATTCTCTATACACTTTGATGAGATATAAAGGACACTACAACTTGAAGTTTTCAAAACAAGTCCATTACAAACAGAAACCAAGGCTGCTGGAACCAAGAAATTGCCTCTCTACCTTTTGTGCTTTCCTCACATCTCAAAGCCATAGGCATGGACATAGATTTCCTCTAAATATCACTAGTCAGTTTGGCAGTGGACAGGGGACATCTTGGGGACTGTTAAAATGAGCATAACTATTAGAAGAATAAAAGGTGGAGGGTGAGCCAAAGGAAGCGGTGGTTTTTCCATGGAGGTCATATCCAAATAAAGTTAGTGGAAACTTGAGACAAGTTGGATCCTTTTCAGGACAAAGCACAGGTAGAAGCTCAACTTTGGATGTTAGAAATTGTGCTGGTGTCTAACATCTCATATTGAATTGTTTCGGTATCCAGGTTCTTATAAGGACATGACTGTCCTTACCTATTCTGTCACTGAAATTTTCTAATGTAGAATAGAGCTGATGTCTCAAGGTGACTTAGAATCCTCCTGGTGTCCTAGGAACAGCATAAAATTTACAGGAATAGCATAAGAAGTTAAAGAACTAAGTGATTTAATTAAAAAACACATTTAGCACTTAAACTTGATTCTCATGGTTGCAGAAACACTATTAAGTTCTCAGGTAAATGTCCAAGAATTAGGTAGAAAGTATCCCCGACTAAGGGAGTACCAGTAAGATATTTAAGGAGTTGTGGGCTTAAGATGTACAAGGGGCTGAGAGAACTGAGTCTGTTTAGCCTGGAGATGAGAAGTCTGAGGGGATCTAATCCCTGTCTTCTACTATCTAAAGGTGATACAGAAGACAAAGACTTGCTCAGAGGTCCACAACAGGAGCACAAAAAGCAATAGGCTAAAGTTCCAACACGGAAATTTGGATTGGATTTCAGGCAGTGAAAGCAATTGAGCACTGGAGCAGAAGCACAGAAAGGCTGCAGTCTCCACCCTTGAAGATTTTCAGTGCTCAACTAGACAAGGCATCTGAGGAACGTGATCTAACCATGAAGTGAGGCTCAATAGACGACCTCCAGAGATCCCTCCCAACTTAAATCTTTCCAGGATTAAATTTCTATATTATATTTCCAGGATTAAATTTCTATATTATATTGAATATTGTGGGGTTTAAGCCAGTTTAATCAATGTGAGTAAGAGAAAGTGACTCAAGATTTTCAAAGGACTCGAGTTGGTAGGAGAGAAATCAAACCTTGGTTTGTGTCTTAACTAAATATATGCTGGAATCTAAAAAGCATGATCAGATTGACTTTGACTTGTTTCAAAAGCAATGGAATGGAGACAGAGGAAACATCACAGTCTGAAGGCAATGAGTTATTAGGAATCTTCAAAATATCATCCATCTCTTCCTCACTGCTACTTTGATACTAAAGAGGTCTTTAGTTTTCTTATTTGTATGAAATAATTTTGAGCTAGGTGACACATGTCATTTGCATATAAAATGCCAATGCAAACAAGAAGATGACATTACCAGAACTCCTTTAGGATTCCATTACAAGGTCACATCCTGTCACTTTACACAAATATTATTCCTCTGTAAAGGTATTGGAATGTGAATGATTAATTGCAGACTAAGGATCAGAATCATATGCAGACTTTTGAGAAAAAAAAACAAAACACCAAAAAGAAAGAAAGGAAAATCGAGACATTCTGTGTAATAACTGTGTTTAGATACATTTGGTGTAACTACACAAAACTTCAAAGTTCTGAAGTAAAAGACAAAGAAAAATTGCTTATAACACAATGGATGCTTTGATAGATTTAGAACTTTAACACGAGGTGCTTAAACCCCTGGTTTTAATTAAACAGGTTGCATTATTTAACTGAAAAAAAAAAAAAAGGCATTGATATATTTTGTTTAGGAATGTTACTAAAATAGTGTTTTGTAAAAGAGCACAAAGGATAATAAAAGAAATTCAGATCACCATTTGACAGCAAATACCCTTTGATAGGTGAGCATCTATTTCAACTGTAAGAGAGATGGAGCAAAATGTTCTTTGCACGATGAAGTGCTGTACCAAGTACTGCGCTCAATCTGTAAAAAACTGAGAGCATGAGGGCTCTTTGGAACACAAGAAAACTCTGGGCAGCACTTCAAAACTACAGATATACTACTTCAAATTACTGAGTAAATACTTATTAGGAGTGGCTTCTTTAATGGCTTCTTGTGTCAATTTATTAAGCTAGTTTTAGTTGCTTTGCAAGCTGCTAGGCTTTTTCAGTAAATCAAAATGTCTAAACCAGAGGTAATTGTGAGGCTAAAATATGACTTAAAGTATTTTATTAATTTTGATTATATAAACTAATTGTAATTTGGGATTTTTTGTTTTGTTTTTTTCAGTAACATAACATATAGGTTAAAAATAGCCTAGCATTTAAGAGCCTTACCCAACTTTTCTCAACCAAGCACAGCTTTTATCGTGCTATCAACAGAGAAGTTTTCTCCTAGTGAAATCAGAGGATTAATATGGCAAATAAACTTAAGATTCTAAGATCAATGATTGGGGGAGAAATAAAATATTTTATGGTTGCCACTATTCCTGCTCATATTTTTAAGGAGGATATATATTTTTTTTTTACCTTCACCGCTCTTTTGGGTGTCTCAGCCAAGATAGGAGGAAATATTCCTTTGTAGAAGCCAAGTATTCTATTGAGAAAAAAAAAAGAGAAATTATTTTTGTATGAATAAACAATGTATCATTACCATATTGCCAATTCTATTTTTACTGTTGAGTAAAGCAATTAACCTTTCAGTGTTCCCAAGCATACAGACAAGTAACAGTACTCTTTGCTAACTTGCCAGGTAACTAATGTTCTACAATGTCATTTTTAGAGAGCTACAAAAAAAATCATCATTGAATAAGCAAAACTTCAATCTATTTTTTTCCGAATAGACATGAAATTGTATTTAAAGGAAGAGGACCAGTTTTGAAAATGAAAAGGAAGTATTATTTCATGGTTTTAATTCTCTTGACATAACGATGATAATACTAAAAGCTGAAGTAAAAACAATACAGATTTGAAAAAAACTTCTGTGACTTTAGCAAGTTGCATACAAAAAACCTGCATGATCATCTTCAGATGCTAGGTTAAGACATCTTTTAAATTTTAGTTTTAAATATGCCTCAAAATAGATGAAGCTTTTTTTTTTTGATCCCTTAGTTTTAACACAAGTTAGGTATTCACAGACCCCTAGCAGAAAGTATGTATTTCATCTTGGAAAAAAAACATTTGGGCAATATCTTGCCACTGTACTCATTAAGGCTCCATAAACACCTCAGGACTTTACAATAGCTGCTGACTTTTGGAGCTGTCCTGAAGCCCAAGATCCACCTGTCGCAATGCTTTGTTTTCCATCATCTAGGTTTTATTTTTATATATATATCTATCTATCTATCTATATATATATATATGGTGTGCTTTAAATGACAGGTAGCTTTAAAAATATATATAGTCTGCTACGAGTACACATGGCATTGCAGGCAGCCTGAGCTCGACTTAACAAAGCCAATGTAGATGCATAATGCTGGGTCTTCCAAGTGCTTTAAATGACAGGTAGCTCTCAAAATCCCCAGGCGAGGTAAAAAGTAGATATAGCTCTTGCTTGCTAGGTCTCCAGATTAACCTATATAGTGCACAGGGAGAGTTCATAAAGGCATCTAATGCAATCAGCAAAAAGCTACCTTGCCAGCCAACAAGGGTATATCTTACAATTTATCCATCTTTAGAGTTGATACACTTCTTTCAGGACTGTAAGAGGATTCTGTCTACAGAAGAAACCACTTCTTAAAGCAAAGCACTTTCGTCTTTTTAAAATGTTGAAAGGTGGTGGTGTTGAAAGGTGGTGATTCACCTTTCTAGAACAGCCTATTACTTCAAATACTTTTTCAGGGTGTGGAAGAGTTATCACATCAATAGATTCTCCTATAATTAGCCTGTGCACACCAAAGGAAAACAATTAAATTCATATTCCCGTTGTGAATGTAAAAAACCACAAATGCTATGCCTTTTTTTCCACCCTTCTAACAATCCTCTGGAGTTCTCTTCTTAAGCTGCTCCAATATAAACAAAATAATTTAGGCTTTCTAAGATGTTCCAGAGTGTGAATATCACTTATCCTTCCTCTGATGTAAGCAAGTTTTGAATTCCAGTCCATGACAAAAAGAAATTTTGAGCATTTTATACCATGATGGTTTCATGACAAAACACTAAAAGTCCCTGGGTAGGAGATCTCAACAGTTCAGTTGAGTCATCAGATACTTGCATCTCCCCAAAGTCTCATTTTCCAAACACAAACATATACACACACACATATATCTATATCCACCTAGATACGAATCTAACTATAGACATGGATAGAACAACATAGGTACACTGGAGCCAGCATCAGTCTTTATCAGCTCACACATACTCAGAGCATATTCTTGCTGATTCAGCAAACTATTGAAACACTGAATAACTTTAAGCATGTGATTCATGCAGTTTAATGTGAGTTCAAACGGAAACTGAGGTCCAAGTAGAATCAGGTACAAGAACACAGATCCCTATAAACATTTTCTTCCTATCAGCTCAATCTAAACCACTGCAAGCATATTTACAACAGGCATCCTGTTTGTTATTTCTAGTACTCCAGCATGTTTGGAATTGGAAAATGAAAAGTGCTCTGCTCCTTTACTCAAAGGTGTAGGTCTGACTACAAAAAAATGCAAGACTCACACTTGGTGCAGATTTTCTCATTAGTAAGAGGTGCATAAGCAGAGAAATATGCAGTGTAAAGCAACACTTCAGTTCTAAAAACAAACAGCAGCCTTACCCAGCAGCACAGGTTGCCTTTCCAGGTTGCCTCCTTGTATACTCAAATGTATGCAACTATTGAATATATAAACCTTGTAACCTTTCCTTGGTCTCTGAGGATCTCTGGGAAAACTTTTCAGAGAGAATCTACATGGAGGGGAAGGATATATCTGGTGTATCAGCCATTCCTCCTAGTTTTGGATCACCAGCAAACTTGCTGAGGGTACACTCTGCCCCATCATTCAGACCACTAATGAAGATGTTGAACACAGCTGGATCCAGGACTGACTGCTGGAGTATGCTACTAGTTAATGGCAGCCAATTGGAAATTATACCACTGATTACCACCTTCTGGGCCTGGCCATTCAACCAGTTTTGAGCCCACCTCACTGTCTGTTCATCTAGTCCATACTTCAACAGTTTTTCTATGGGGATGTTCTGGGAGACAGTGCCAAAAGCCTTACTAAAGTCTAGGTAGGCAATGTCCACTTCTGTCTTCTCATATACCAAGCCAGTCCTTGAATCACAGAAAGTTACCAGGTTGGTCAAACGTTACTTCTCCTTTGTGAATCCATGCTGACTGCTTCCAATCATTGCCTTGTCCTTCATGCGCCTGGAAATGGTTTCCAGGATTAATTATTTCATCAGTTTCCCATGGATCAAGAAGAGGCTGACCAGCCTGTAGTTCTCTGGATCCTTCTTTTTATGCCTTTTTTTTTTTTTTTTTTAAAGATAGGAGTCACATTTGCTTCCTCCAGTCCCCGGGCCCCTCTCCCAGTTGTCACAATCATTTAAAGATAATTGAGAGTGACCTTGCAATGATATCATCTAGCTCCCTCAAGCACTTGCAGGTGCATCCCATCAGGGCTCATGGATTTACGCATGTCAAGTTTGCTTAAGTATTCTCTAACACGATCTTCTTCTATCTGGGGCAATTCTTCCTTATGCCAGACCTTCCCCCTCTTCCAGAACTTTGGATTTCTGAAGGCTGGTCTTGCTACTAAAAATGAGAGGCTGCTTCTAGCTGTCTGTAGAGGGCCTCATCTGCTTGTTCTTCCTGGTCAGGCAGCCGAAGTAGACACAAAATCACCAGTATCAATCTGCTCTTTCCGGCCTTTCCCGCCTAAAGAGCCTGCGTCCCTCCCCTACAGCACTCCAGTCATGCGAGCTGTCCACTGCATCTTTTGGATCCCAACAAGATCCCAGCCCTGCAGCTACACAGAGATCTCCAGCTCCTTGTGTTTACACCCCATGCCGCTGTGCCTTAGCGTGCAGCCGCTTTGGAGAGACTTCCTTGCTTGAACACAAACGCGCTCGAGGTGACGCCACTTAAACCCTGCTTTGTTCATTTTGTGTTCCTCCTCATTCACATTACCCCAGGCGCTTTGCTCGTCAGCCCTTCCCATCACTCCCTCAGACCTCCCTTGTGGTTCCTGGTTTAATTCTGTCTTTACCAGGTCAGCCACTCTGCGGCAAAGATACCTCTGCAAAGACATCACTGTGCAAGTCACGTCAAGCTGGTCTGCTTATTGCAGCTGTAAGGTCAACGCTGAGGATTCTCTACTGGAAGAACCTCTACTGTGAACCAGAAGAATCCAGAGAACCCAGCAACTATATTCATGGTTCTGTGAATCTGTAACTGGGTTTCACTGCTTTACTCCTCTTTTCCTCTGTGAAGGCAAATCTCACAATGAAAAACAGACAGGAAGGAGTTAAGGTCTATTTCTATGGAACACATTAAGTTTAGAAATCTAAAAACACAGGAAAACTTTGAGGATATACATCCATATATGCAATATGTAATTCAGTAAACATGGTAAGAACTAGCTCAGTATTTAATTACGAACTGTGGTTTAGTAGTTTTTTTTTTCTTCTTCCTCATTTGAAAAAGAACCAGAAAAAAGGTTAGTAAGCACAGCCAGTGAGACGAAAGAAATAAAGGAAATGAGGAAGCAGAAGACAATCCCATCTCATCTCTGCCTATTGTCAACTGACTACTTTTTTGCATAAAGTGTAGTCTCTTTTAGAACCTACTGTGCCTGAGGCGGAGGACAAGCAGACGCCTCTAACTTTTCCAAATAATGCTCTACAAATTCTGCCCATTAAAGATATAATAATTTGAAAACTTTGCAGAATCAACTGAATTTTAAAAAAACTTAGCCTGAGTAACAAAACTTGCATGTCTGTCAATCAGAAAATACATAACACAACAATCTTATGCTTCCCTTCTCCTTGGTCAGTAACACTGACTTAGACTTTCTGCCCATGGTGTACAAAAGTTTTCAAAGTCAACCAACGAATGGTGATGACATTTCACATTTGAAAGGTATTATCACCTGGATTCAGGCCTTCCTTCAGAAAACTGGTGTGCAGAAAAATTACGGAACAACAGCAGCAATCAGTACAGTGTGTGATAGAAGAGAGAGGACGTGACATCACATCCCCAGCTAGAGACACTGGAAAGAACAAGTAAATCTCTAACAGAAACACAGCTACATCTTATTTTGTTTTAGCGTTAAGGGTCTAAATGAACATCACCATTCAATTGTATTCTGGGCAACAGCCCAAACTCATCTTTGCAGCAGTTGATTTTGAAACATTACAGTCAATCATATCTTCTCAATTTGTTCTTCCAGGCTTTTGCAGTCCTTCTGGTTTCCATTTCTTGTTTGGAAGCCTTGAGTCATTCACTCTGGCAAGATGACCAACCTAAATCAGTTATTTTCTCCAAATTATACTAAAATTGGGATCTTGCTTAGTTTGTTGTTTTCTTCCTCTGTCTTTCACATAATTTTCCCTTTAAGGATCTAATAAAACTGATTGAAGGCATGAACACAATATTCCATTTCTTCTATTGCCGTCAATTCCAAGTCTCTTACCCACATTGTTTTATAATTGAAACAAAAAACCTCTTAGGTCCAATTTTGCTTTCATTACCTCTGCATTATCCCAAGTATAAATAAAAGGTCTTGGTTTCATGACCACATCAGTTACGTTAAACAAATGCGCGACTTTCTGATTGTACAAAATGTTTCATTTCAACAAAGGGAAGGAATTTTGAAGACATGCTTAGTAGAAGGGTGGGTGTTCTTCAAAAAAAAAAGGAAGAATATATGCATAAATGTAGTAAAATTTACTTAAGAGTTTAATTTACATGAGGAAAAAGGTGTGATTGTATTTCACGGTACGTAGCATGTTGTGAATTTATTACTAACAGAAAACAAACCAGTTGAAAACAGGGCAATAGTACTTTAATATAACTATTGGTGTCAAGTCATCTTTATGTCCACCTAGCTGGAGATTTAAAAGATTTAAAATTCCCAGAAATTTCAGTGCTTAGCAAATGCAGGCACAAATTAGAACCTACCACTGGGAAAAAGGGATTGCCATTTTAAGCCATTTCTTTTCATGGAATCATAGAATGTTAGGGGTTGGAAGGGACCTCTAGAGATCAAGTCCAACCCTGCTAGCCAGTTCACACATATATTTCACCCTCAACCCCAGTGCCTGCAACCATTTGCCTAGCTGAAGAGGGATGCTATAGGAAAGGCTGGATGTCATTCAGGGGCAATAAGCACAGAATTCAGCATACCTGAAAAGATATTAAAGGCTGGACACATTCACAGAAAACCTGGCTTGGACACTCTGTTCCTCTCCAATCCCCTTTTTTATCTTGTTAAGTATGTTATGTATATTATCCTACTGCAAATGTTAAACATATGTCCCTACAGGAACCTCATATAAAGCTATCAATGACACACTTAGCCAAGCTAGCTTCTGAATTTCTATTATGCAAAGAGATTTCTTTATCTATTCCGTGTCTACTACACAGATATCTGTCATTTTAGACAGCAGCACTAAATATTAGGTACTTATTTTCACAGTGTATTTCATTTTTTTCACTGATCTTTCATTGTAACACACAGGGATTAAGGAAAAACATTTTTTTTTTCCACAGCAAGTAAATGTAATCCAAAATTATGTGTTACCATGTATCTGTAGTAATGCTGACTTTATCCTATATGCTAAGAGAAGACCAAGTGTCCAGTTCTAAGAATACTAGAAGCAGCCCAATTCATGAAAGAAATCCCTCAAATAAGTTAAGACAAGCTGGAGTATGAAAAGTGACTGGTTAAAAAGGGACTGTCAGTAAAAGGTATTAAGATACTTCAGCAAAATACTAAACAGTGGAGGAGTTGGCTCAGAAACAATCAGACTGGCCAAGAAATGGATTAATAATCAGCATCAATCTGCCTCACTTACTCAAAATGACAGTCATCACCATATTTACTGCATGTGGGTCAGATTATGAAGTTATGATGATCCATCATCCATGTGACTTTGTTATTCTTACTAAGAAATGAGTCTCTCTTTCATGAGTTTTAATCACCTCAATCTCTTGGTCGAAATCCTTGCTAATTTTTTGCTTTCTAGGCTGCACTCCGAGTTTATATGAGTTCCAGAATGCACCTAAATACAAAACCCTTGAGAAAGGGAAAGGGAAAACCTTCTCCTTCATTTCTTGTGTCTATGGCAGCAAAAAGTGAGTGAAAAAAAGGAATCTCTGTTAAAATTCGTCTCTATTCAAATGAGAGTCTGTTCCTCTCTTATGCTACATATTTGTCACATATGGCCTGTGTTTTGCTATACCCAAGCACCCCAAAAAAAAGAATTCTAAGAAGGTGATGTTGAAGCCTTGCATTGTAACATAGAACATAACCTTGACAGTTCTCCATGTGTCAAAAAAAAAAAAAAAAGAAAGAACACCTTGGTCTGGCTTTTGTGCCAAGGCTGATTATAAATTAATTAGTTAAGTGGTACCTTACTACCAGGAACTTCCTGAGTAATAGATTCACAGGTATTAAATAAAATCGGAATTTTAAAAAAATGTAGATATGCTCACACCTCTGCCACTTGCCTGTGCTTCTGAGAAGCCTTAGGCTGGTCTCTTGGATGCAGTTCCTGTTGAAACCAGTGCAAATGGCAGCATTATTATCACTGGCAGCTGGTCCAGGCTCTTACAAAATTGTCTGCATGTAATCACTAGCTGGGCTGTAGAATGGGTCTCCATGTCTCATTTCTTACAATTGACAGCATTTTCTTTCCCCCAAAGACTTTCCCTCTAGCTGCCCCTTTGTTTGCAATAAGAACAAACTACAGACAAGCCAAAACAGCTTTGCCTAGAGCTTCTGAAAGAGAAAAATTCTTCACTGCGTTTTGGATTGTCAGAACTGGCAGAATGCTTCAGTTGTTCAGGAGGAGTTTTAGTTGTTCAAACACTAGAAGAGAATTAAAGGTTTTTTTTGTTGGTGTGGGGTTTTGGTGTTTTTTTTTGTTGTTTTTTTTTGCTAACAGTACTGCCATAACTGGTATGACAGGAAGCAATCATTGGTTTAAAGTAGCTCCACACCTATGTCTATTGAAGCTAAAGAATGCAAGAAAGTGATTAATTTTTAGTTTTGATACCAGAGGAAAAAAAAGACTTTTGTAGCTATATGCTTGGAAATCTGCTTCTGACACCAAAAAAGCAACAAATAAAACCAAAAATAAAACATAGAGAGGATAACTAATCACGTTTTTTGTAAAAGACTGACAGCATTTCCCTGTGTTAAACTGATGCTGTGATTCAATAAATAAAACCCCGTGACACGAGCAAAATTTCTCTGCTTGCCCTGGGAGCGCGTCCTACTTAGATTAGTTGTGACTTCATAAAAATACAGCATTAAGTTGCTTTAATTCCCTCAGAAAAAAAGAAAAAAAGTGGCTCAGGCAGGAAATTTTTGATTGCAAGTTAATGCTAGCCTTCATTGGAATGAGTTATACTCTTCAATATCCACATGCCTGATCCCTAGGGAGTTGTACAACTACACGTATCATTTCCCATCTGCTAAGCTAAACACGAGATTCAAGAGGCTTCGGTGTCATTACACAGATTAGCGACTCTCCCAGGAGGGCTCCAGGTTCACGATACAGCAAATAACTTACAATGAGATTTAGAAGACCAACTTGCAGTCATCATTTCGTGTTCGCATGAGCTTTGCACCTGCAATTATTTGTGCTCGTAATTTGGGTTACTTAGATGTTTTTCGGCTACAGATGCAATCAGTGATGCAAATACTCAAAATGAACTGAGCTGCAGGCAACCGTAACCGCAGGTGCAAGATTCTACAGTGAATTGAATTCATGAAAACATTTCCATCTTCTGAAGTCTAAAGTAAAACTAGACCAGTGGTGGCTATATAACAAACTAAAAAAAATTACATCTTTTTCCCGTTTCTCAAACAAGTCTCAAGACAACACTTTTTAGCATTAAAAAGAATAGGGTAGCATTAAAAAATATACAAACATGCACATAATACTTAATTTGATTCCATCTTTTAGCATCTTGACCTTCCGGGTCCTTTTCTCACTCCCTTTACAGTACTTCTAGCAGGAAATCATAAAAGATTCATGATGTTGCACCAGCAGAGAGCAACAGTCTTCTATACACAGAGATTAAAGAGCGCAGAATTTGTGGTACTGCTTAGGTAGTAAACAGCACCATGATTCCATACACAATCCTGGCACTTGACTTTCCAGCTGACACACAGTTGTGGTACCTAGACCTGCCATGTGAGTAAAAGGTATTATTACACGCACAAACACAGGCTGGACAGAGAATGGATTGAAAGCAGCCCCGAGGAGAAGGACTTGGTGATGTTGGTTGTCAAGATGCTCAATGTGACCTGGCAATGTGTGTTTGCAGTCCAGAAAGCCAATGGGATCCTGGGCTGCATCAAAAGCAGTGTGACCAGCAGGTTGAGGGAAGTGATTCTCCCCCTCTACTCTGCTCTGGTGAGACTGCACCTAGAGTACTGCGTTCAGCTCTGGAGCGCTCAATATGAGAAGGGCATGGACCTGCTAAAGCATGTTCAGAGGAGGCCCACAAAGATGATCAGTGGGCTCGAGTGCTCCTCTCCTATGAAGACAGGCTGAGAGAGTTGGGGTTGCTCAGCCTGGAGAAGAGAAGGCCCCAGTGAGACTTTTAGTTGCCTTCCAGTACCTACAGGAGGTCTATAAGAAAGTTGGTGAGGGACTTTTTACGATGGCGTGTAGTGACTGAGTAAGGGGCAATGGCTGTAAACCGAGAGGGTAGATTTGGATTACATGTAAGGAAGAAATTCTTTACCATGAAGATGGTGAGGCACTGGAACAGGTTGCCCAGAGAAGCTGTGGATGCCCCAACCCCCATGGAAGTGTTCAAGGCCAGGGTGAATGAGGCTCTGGGCAACCTGATCTAGTAGAAGGTGTCCCTGTTCATGGCAGGGGGGTTGGAATGAGATGATCTTTAAGGTCCCTGCCAATCCAAACCATTCTATGATTCTAAAAGGGAAAGTATTAACAGACTTTTTCACTAAGAAATTTATTATAGAGAGTTTTGTGTACTTGGGAGTGAGAAAATCATTTCTCAAAGAAGCAGAGATTTCTTACAGTTACGGGTACTGTCCCTAGGTGCAGAGACACAGTTCCACAGCTCCTTTCCTCCACCTCTGGCGTTCCACCAGGCAGTGCCAGAGTGATACAGGGAGGGCACGGGTGTGAAACTGAACTCCAGCCCTTTGCTCCTGACAGCTCACCCCAGACTAGGTTACACTGCTTAAGAAACTCGGTCAGATGACGATCTGTGTGCTACACTGACTGTCACAGGTGCTGGAGCAATGTCCAGAAGGATACCTCCTATTCTTCATGCACCACACTCAAATGTCCTAACAATGTCATACAGGGTAATACATTTTCCTCAATGCTACTCCAATCTAAGAACAGAGTTGACAGTTAATACGAGCGAACTTATTTTCATTTTTTAAATCGCAATACATTTTAAACAGGAAAGCTGCCTTTTCAGGCAATATGCAGCAATGCTTCCAAACAGATTCCACCTTCAATACCATGAAACTCCTACACTATGATGACATTCCTCTTGTCCTTATAACACAATTTATAAGACAAAGCACTATGATGTCGTGTCATTACTTTGTCTGGTGGGGTTACGAACCTTCACTCTGAGTTTCTCAAAGAGAAAAAGGACAGGCAAGGTAGGTTTAAATGATTGAGGAATTAAGACAATTTACCACAGGTTTACCAAAGTATTCCAATCAAAGTTGACTGCTAAATGATCAGAAACAGACTTTGCAAGGCTTTACATCAGTGACATATTTTAGTATAGTTACTGATGAACAATCTGCTATAAGATTGTGATGCAGAGATACATAAACACCTTTTGAGACCAGATCAACAGGCAACACGGATGTGTGAAGGGAAGAATCGTGTAGAAGTAGCCGCTTTAATTATTATTGCTACTTGTTAGTCACTGATCTACTCTTGTTTTATGCAGCCATGTCCCACTGGCCAATGCTGTCCTTATCTGTAGAGACATCTGTAAACAAACCTGACAGATTATTTTTTAAAAAAGAAATAGATTCTGTGTCTCAGTGATGTGGCAGTTTCTACTGGATTATTTATTTTAAAAAACCCAAAACACCTTGCAATGTGTTCTTTGAGCAGTAAACCTGCCTCAGCAGGTTTAACCTGAACATCTCTCTTGAAATGTTTTCTTTTTCTCAACATACTCTTCTGATCCAGCACCCCTCTCAACTTGAATTCATCTATAGAAAAGAAATTTTGCCACTTTGGCATTGAATAAATAAAACAAATGAACCCTCTCTCCCAAGTTACTTTTAAAAGCATGCAGAGTGTTTTACTTTCCAAACGAACAAAGCATTTCATGTAGCAATTCAAGCAAATGCAACACAAGCTATTTTACAGTAGGCAGCACAATTTTGTGACTAAACTTTCTGCACTTTACGATTTAAAAACAACACTTTTATAAGCATCAATATGTCAAAAAGTCAATCAGGGTCAAATTTCCTTCTCTTCTAGATCTCTAATTTGCTCTGAATTTGCAAAAGAGAATTCTTTTTTCCTGCGAGCTCACAAAGATGCCACGGGGCTTGCTTGGTAGCCCTCTCTGAGCTCTCAGGAGTCAGCCAGGTTAGCCAGAGATTATATCTTTTTTTTTGATATCGGTTGCCATGAGCTCACACTCTGTAAATGTAACTGCAATTTGCAACCAGGCTACTTCCTTGTTCACAGTCATCAGAGAGCATTACAAAGGCAATATAAACAACCTTTCACTAGGCATGACCAAATGATAACCTGGCGTTCTACAGAGCTGATTGAGACACATGTGTCTGTGCTCTACAGACAGCAGGACCAGCAACAACATAAGAACAAATTTAGGGTGTTTTAACTGAGGTAACAAGAACCCAGAACTGTAGTTTCCTTGCACGTCTGTGCGTAGCAAACTGCTGGGGAACACAAGAAATTCTGTGCCACAAGCAGATTTGCAAGGCAAAAAACCCCACAATTTCTTCTCCTTCTCAACAGCCTCATTCTCCTTTTGGGTTACTAAAATTCAGAAAAGGGTATCACCTGAGGCAAGCTGAAAATTATCTAAACAGCTGTATAACTAAAAGAAATGAGATAGCTCATTAATTCTTGAGCAGTAGTATTTCTGAAAGGAGTATAACTTAACTTTCCTTCTGCTATGATGTGGCTTTTGGTTTATGATGAGTTTTAATTCTAGGGAAGAACATACGTTTTAGTCAACAATTTTTTACACTTTCTTGTGTAAAAGTAACAGTAACAGAGCAATGGACTCTACTGATTCAAATCCTACTGAAGTCAAAGTAGCTATCTTTATTTTCATAGTGTTTACACCACATCTTTTGCAAAGAATTTTTAAGAGAGTATGGAGAACATACTGGTCCAGGCTCTGTCACCCTCACAGGAAAGAAGTTTCTCCTCCTGTTGAGGCGGAACCTCCTGTGTTCCAGCTTGTACCTGTTATTTCTTGTCCTACTACTGGGCACCACAGGAAAGAGACTGGCTGTTGTACATTTTGATTCAGGTTTTGTAACAGAAATGAATTTTTATTGCTTAGAGACACTTAATGTACAGCTATGTGTACATTCTGATAACGAATGCCTAAAACTTAACTTGAGGGTATAATAATCATAAATAATCAATAGAGAGTAGAAAGCAATGTAGGGCTTTCCATCAGCTCTGCGGTCTGCCCTACACATGGTCCCCTCAGAAAGCACAAAGTATAAAGCAGTGCCTCAAAATGTAATGAATGTCCGTATTTTGTGGGAAAAGGACAGTTACCATGTGTACAGGGGCAGAATAGAGCAGTGCACGAAGGCCTGGTACCGCAGCTCGAGTCTGCTACCATTTGAGCTGAAGCAGAACTACATTAGCTGGCACTAGCAGCAGCTCATTTCACACAACGAAGCAAAAAGAGTCGAGAAAGGAGGTAAGGAGAAAAACATACCCTTGTATTAAGTTTAATGTACATACTTAATTAATTCATTTTTCAAAATGATTTACGTCTCTGGGAGCGCAGCCTTCCCACGAGATATTATACTCAGATGTCACCACATCACAACAAGTCAAGCGCAAAGAATCATCTTAGAGATGAGGAATAATGAAGTATTACTCGAGATTTTCAGCTTATTCACTCCGTACTTGTTAGTGATGATGTGGTAAAAAAAATGCTTTGGATCTCAGTTTTAACCATTTTACTGGACATCTGGTGTTTGCTGCTTAAAGTTTCACTATTACCAGGGTCATTGTAATTCTATAGCACATCTGGGCCAAATTCCCTGGCAGTTTTTTAGTGAATTCTGCAGCAGTGGAAACATCTGTAGCTGTGCACTGTTCCACACATTGGAATTGCGTGGAGTTGCAGAATGTGCTTGGATCTTTTGCATTTCAGTGTCCAGGAAATTACCCACTGGTAATGGATGATCTTTTGGTAATACATTAAAAAAGAACCCAAAACTTTTGTGGGATATGCCCAAACTGAGCAAAAGAACCCAGATCCTAATCGCTAACTCATTTTCATCAGTTATTAAAGACAACACTGGTGTCTCACTCTTCATGTTTTCAGAAGTACACACAGCCTTTGGAAACACATTCCTGGAAGGGGGTGGACTGATGCAACGTCAAGCTGGGCTACCATCACTGAAAATGTTGAGAACTGCAAACAAAGCCTAGGCTGCAAGAGTTGAAGAGAATAAGAAGAGAAATTTAGCAACCAAGCCTCAAAACAGAGGACCAGGTCTTATCTTACTTTCTAAGTTAAAAATAAAGATTAAAAAAGTGGAACACTCTCTATATAAATATATACATCTATATGTACTATATATATACATCTGCTATTTGCGTGTAACCAACTTTTGTATAAAATTCTTTTAATGACATTATAGTATAATGGAAGTTGCAGTTATTTGATTTAAAATGATAGAATAAAATTATTACTTGCTATATAGAAAGGCCTGTGAGAGTGAATGTTCTGGAAGAAGTCATCTCTTACTCCCCAGATCCTGAAGCATCCGTGCCAGGTAGTTAGGATTAAATTAATATATTACAATTACCTGGACTTGATCCAAAACTTTGTTTTCAAATCAACAACAAAACTCCCCTCCCCCTGGCAAAAAAAAAGAAAATCCAGGTTTCTTTCCAGTGGTGTAACACATCACAGACTACACCACCAGAGGAGTCAATTAAATTTGTTCTGTTATTTGCTGAGTCACTAAGCAGTTCTTAGTATATGTAATTGGATTGACAAAGTGAAGCATGGGACAGAGTAAAACCTCATCTATATCTCAGCCTAAATCCTAATCTGAATTAAACGTTAAATACTTAAAACATAGCAAAGATACTGAAGGAGGCTTATGTTGGGGTTCCAATGAGTTAGCCTACAGCACATTTTTCAGCCTCAGAAGAGGTTTTGAAAGTAGTTTTACAAAAGACAGTGCAGTATGCCAAGAGGATCACTTGGAAGCAGAGCAAAGATGAGCAATAAGAGGCAATAATAAGCAAGAGGGGTAAAGAACTGGACAATCTTTTTATACGGATAGTGCAGCTTGGAGAGGAGAGCATAAGGATGCCTACCAAAGGAGGGAGGATCTATGACAGGAAATATAACACATTAAATAAGGCCACAAATAGCTGCACTTAGTAACTGCTTACCATAGGGCAAGGATTCTTCAGAAA
This sequence comes from Baryphthengus martii, assembly GCA_013396935.1. Lineage (NCBI taxonomy): Eukaryota > Metazoa > Chordata > Aves > Coraciiformes > Momotidae > Baryphthengus > Baryphthengus martii. The sequence continues at coordinate 316,364 of VWZK01000012.1, read as the reverse complement.
GGTACCTGGTTTAAGAAATGCCTACACTTTTCCAGCAAAGCTTTCCCCAGATGCTCATGCCACCTCTGTAGCACGGTCTTCCACGTCATTTGTGCTAATACAATTATCAGTAAAACTGCAGTGTGCACCACATTACATCACTGGAATGGAGAAAGGAATCCAAAAAAAGGAAATGTTGGGAACAGTAAAAGTCCTTCAGGAACGGAAATCTTCTGAAATTATGACATTTACGTGGAGATGGCAGGATGAGAGCAAAAGAAGCTAAAATGTTAAATCTGTGATACATAACCAAAGCATTTATGGTTTGAAATTCTGTTCAGAGTGATTGAAGGGATGCTCAGTAGGCATGAAGAGACTTTTCGCTTTGCTGTATTTATTTTTACACAGATGAAAGACAACACTGGTCTTGAAGGCAGGGAATCTGAGCAGCAGGTTAGGTGGAATGCAGAGAACAGCCAGAAAGAACCAGAGATGATTCCCGGAACGGGAAATGTACTATATTCCCCACCAGGCTGAGGTAGAAATTCCTTTCTTACCCCAAAAGTCTAAATAGGTAAGACCCTGAGCCTCCAAAAATAAACCATGCTCCACTAAATGGATTTTCTTCTGATCTTGAAGGACTAATCCATGCTACCACGTCTTTGCCTGTATCCAATCATGCTTAAAAGGAAGCGGAAAAGAACCCAACCCTCTCTATCATGCATCTAGTCAATTGTGTATTAAGAAAAAAGAATCCCTCTTGATCCCTGACAGTGACTTGCTGAAGCTCTGAAGCACGATGTCAGTACAGTCATTACTGCAAATGCAAACCTCCAAGGGTTATGGTAGGTTTAGGGCTGTACAGGATTTCCTGTTCTCAAAGCTTGATACAAGACTGGGGATGAGTTAAGGGACCAGACTACAAACTCAGAAAGGACCCTTCGGGATACATCATTGATACAAGTTTGCATCTAGAAACTACATTAATTAATATTTGGAGAGACTTAAGTAACAGTCTTCCAGCAAAAGCCCTCCAGGTGATGGTTCCAGAGTTTTTCTACATCCAGAGCAAGCTGTGCTTGAAGGCTGCGTTTCGCTTAACATCGGATTCCAGGTCCTGATTGTGGTGAGCAAAGCTGAAAATTCTTGAACTCATAGGTGCCAGAAAACTTTTTCCGTAAGTGAAAAATATATCTATGCATAGCAGTCAAGTAACTTTTCAATATTCTCTTCCACAAACTGAAAAATCAGCCCCTTGAATTTGATGACATAAGGCTTATTTTCCACCCAAGATAGCTTCGTGGCTACCTCAAACTTCTCCAATATCTCTACATTTTCTTTGAAGTGTTGATTCGATTCAGTATTTTATCAGTTGTGTTACCAAGGTTTTATACAGAGGCAAAATTCTGTACTTCCTTACTAACTCCTTAGTTGCAGAGAGTACTTTTCTTTTTGTACGTGTTAGGATTGCATGATCCTTTTCACTATAGTCCTAGGAGCTCTTGCTGATGTAATTATCTTTAACAACTAATTCTTTTGGTGTTACTGCTTCTCAAGACAATGCCCTCTGCATTGTTGATACAGCAAGTATAATCTGAATTTTTATTCCCCTTTCAATTCCTTTGTATTTGGCCATATGCAAATGCCTTTGGTTGCATGGTGACCATCAAATTGGGTGTAATTCTGAAACAATAAGCTGTCCTCATTTACTGCCCCACCGGTTTTCGTGTCTATTGAACCATTTACCAACTGCATTAAATGCTCATTGGGAACAAAACACAATACTAATTTGAAATGCCTAATTTAATTTCTACTTTCTGTATGTGGCTTCTTTTCTTTTTATTTAACTGAAACTCTTCCCACTCCTAATTACTGTTCCCTACTTGACTCAAAAATATTAAGGGCTGGGCTGAATTATGCATTTGATTCTAGAGATAACGGTGGCTTTGAAGCATTCCCAAACCAAGCTGGAGAAAAAAAAGAGACTTTAACTGATAATATTTCAGCATACATATTTATAGTGTGTGAGTATTAGTTTCACATCAGGGAAGTTCTGAATTCTGTCATCTGTCTGGCAGACAGAAAATTCATCCTGCCAAGATAACTGGGCTCAGTGATACGACAAATCCACTTTAGCTCCATTCCCTGTATTGATTTGCTGAGTGGGACAGACCTTTTCAAGAAATTATTTACATAATGAGTACTGGATGTTATAACACTGAAAGCATTGAACAGAAGCCCTTTTATGTGATTTATATTATCTAGGTAAACTGTTTTTTAGGTGTTGTAAATGAATAATGCCAATAATGATGGGAAAAATATTTCTACTCTTAACCAGCAGTTATCTTGAGACATTAATCATAATTGCTTTCCTTCCATCCAATAGTAACAAGTATCACTTCTCCGCGTGCGTAAAGGACTTCCGAGTTGTGATTAAAGAAAATACCTTATGAAAATATTAATTATCTATAGTGGACAGGAGGTAAAGAGCTAATATCATGTGGCCAGCTAGTCTTCAATTGAGTAATCACAAAGGCAGTGAAAATGGCTTGTTGTATTAAAGCCAAAGTTGTAAACTACAGTCCTGATAACAGTCTTGTCAATTCTCTGCCAACTTTTTAATAAACCACTCCCTCTACAACATCCATGTTGTTTTTCTTCCTTTTGCATTCCACTTTATGCTACCACCACAACCCCAGTGAGACATTTGGTGTCCGAGAAGTATCTCCAAACCCTGGGCACTGCCCTCACCAGCCTTCCAGCTGCCCTTGCCTTGGTGTTCTCTGCTCTGATCTGGAGAGAGCAGTGGCATCTCATGTCCAGGGAGGAAGGGGATGCTGCATTTAGAATATCAATACCATGGACACACACACACATACACAAAAGGAACAAATCTCTTCATGCTAAAGGACATATTTTGTCCTATTCTTGTCCTTGCATGGCACTGAGGTGACCCTCTGCCATCCACCAAAGAGCTTGATGTTTAGACCAGCATGAGGCAAAACCGTTCAACTGAGAGACACAGTTCCTTGGCATTGCTGCAGGCACAACGGAATGTTTTAGAACAGTCCCTGACTGTTTTTAGTAGCAGCAGGCAAGGATAGAAAGCTCAGGAGTGATACTCTACCACCTCATCAAGTATAGAATTTGGTGCCTCTGATTTTGCCCTTTTTAACAGAGGACTTGGTACTAGACCAACCAGATTAAAACTGTAAACAAAGATACAGTGTGTGAAAGACAGAAAATTATTGTGACGTTAAAGTACAATCTTCAAAGGTCTTCCCAGGTGGCAGCTGCTACAACTGGGATTTACCATATTTGCCTCCAATAGCTCTGGCTATTCCTGAATTCTGGTCCCACAACACAATTGGCACTGCTGTCAAAGAAGAAGTGATCCCACCTCCCTCATCCTCTTTTCCCAATTGCTCTGTCCTGCCTTCACAACATCCCTTCCTTTCCACTGGCAAAACTTTTACGTGCCTATATGACAAGCCAGTCAGGGAGAACCCTTGTGGATTACCAACACATTTCTTTTTTAGTATTAATATTAACTCAATCATTTTCCCAATATCCATGACTCCTGACTGGGTGTAGAGGTGCACGTGCTGAGGCAAAGGAGAATGTGGCACAAAAGCACATACCATTGCTTCTTCTGGTGGCAATGCTGGTTTAAAACAGCCCTGAAACTAGGGCTTTGTTTAGCCAGAAATCAGGATGCAGCCTGTTACGTTCTCCACTTTAACTTGGTTTTTGATGTATGGTTCACATCTCGCTGTATCTTACACTCATCCAGCTGTGCGATAATAATGGCACTTTTACCCTCTCATCAGGCAGTAATTTTGAATTAAAGAGCCTCTTCTAGGGATGGCTTCTAAAGTACAACACATACCACCTCATGAATGTGGTAACTGATATGTCGACATTCCAGAGTGCTAAATAGGTGAGGATGTTGGCTTTCAGGAACAATCTCTTGCCAGATAATACTTCATTATCTGACAGACCATCTGGTTTCCAGTCCGTCAATGCTATATTAATACCGCCAGCTCTCTATGCTCGATTATTGCCCAACATTTCTATTACTTTGTAAATAACAGAACTCAAGAAAAATAAAAGTCTTCCAGAGACTGAGCAAGACAAATCACCACTTGCTCATGTACTTGTCATTGTCATTTTTGGATAATGGCCAAACAGTGGATTTTTCTCCATGTGACCGGTGAATTCAGAGTACAGCATACCCCATTGTTATCACGAGAAAGATCACCAACTTTTAATTGCACAATATATATAAACACAGCTGGCCTAGTGACTCATTTAGTAATGCAATATGTTACTCCCTAAAACTCTCTTTCAGGTGTGACCTCAGGACTCTCTTCTACTCTAGTTGTCGAAGTCTGAGAGATTTACAGTGATTTACTCCTAGACTACTGGGAATATTTAAAGGCATCTTTCTTTCCTGGGATTTCAGAAAGAATGTTTGGCCTGTAAATGAGAAGCTGTATCTATTGGATATTCTTTTGGTGTCTATTCAGAGCACCCTGGTTTAAGAACGACTGTTCAGAAGAACGTGCGGTTCGTAAATCCGTAAGCAATAATAGTTGATCTCTTTACAGTAAAATATACATTCCTCCAGTGGGAGGAATGTCACTGTGGGAATGTAATAACATTACAGTAGAAGATCACAAGGAACAATATTAGCTGCATTTTAAAAAGGAAGATATATATTAAAATATGAATTAAAATAGCATTTTAGTGTAGTTAGTAATGGAACAAAATTTTTATAAATATTGTATTGGCTTCTAGATGAAATAATTCTACTGTGAGCCAGAATGCTGGTGAATACTCTGCCCTCATTTGTTACCGGATCTGAGTATTTGCCTTTTATGTATAATTCATCTTTCCAGAGGAATCAGCAATGAGTGCTTACTCCTGTAAGCACACTCTCTGTGTCTCTCTTTTTTTTTTTTAAAATAAGTCTTGACTTAAAATTTCAGTACTCCCTCCGTAACTGATGTAGTCATCCCTGGCAATACACAGTCTAAGTTAAATATCTGGTTCAAAATCTAGAGGCCTAAGGAAATCCTACAGCTAAATAAATAAATCTCAGAACAAAGTATTTTTTTTAAAAAGAGACTGTGGTTAGCTTCCGCTGAAAAATGCATAAATAATCAATTAAAGAAATGTTCAACATTATTTATACTCTTTTTTTCCCCATTAATTGAATGTTTTTCCAGTGAGTAGCCAAGACAGTAATGACCATGCTCTTTATCAGGCGTGTCTGAAGCCCTTTTTCCAATAATGAGACACAAATATAAATATAAGCAAGTTACAGTAAAAGAAAGCCCAAACTGTTCCTAAAAGTAGTTACAACTAGATCAGATACATCACAAATGTCTGTTTTAAATTGCATTGTTCTCCATAAGTCAGGTCAAACATGAAAAAACAGGAAACAGAAATTAACTAGAATAATTTTCTTTTATTATTCCAGTTTACTACTCAGTGCCTCCAAGACTCCAAAACAGATGCCTCTGAGCCTAACTGCAGTGAACTCTTGAGGTACTGACTGTTTATTTCAGAAAAAAACCCCAAACACATTAGGTGAATAGTTTTGTAGGCCCATATGATACATCTCGGCAAAGGTGCAGCAGCAGACGCAGCTTTGATGAAATCAGGTCAGGGTGTGCAGCGGTGGAACGTGCCCATTCGGCTGCACAAGAGCCAGCATGGCCCCAAGGGATGTTAATGGAAGAACTAAAGCCCCTAAGTATCCTTCTAAAATCATGCCAGGCTGCACTCATGTGCTACCAACAGAAGCGGAGATGCTGCTGCCCTGCCCTCAGCAATGCCTATAAAAACTTGGCAAGAGGTACCGTTCCTTGCTCTGCAGTCAGTGCTATGCTTGCAGTGCAGTTTTGCTTTTACAGCATGTTCTCCTTCCTGGCAAAACCAGAAATTCCTCTTGAGGTGCCGTAAACTCTCCTCTCAGTGCCGCAGTCCCCCCAGTTCCTGCAGTCCCACAGTGACCGTTTCCAGGACTCTCCTACTACTCTGGGACACCCCTTCAGCACTAACAGACTTGGTGCCCTGTGCTCTGCTACAAACTTCGTGCACTTCATTCTTCAGTTACAGGAAACCCGGGTTCAAAGCTGAAACTTTTAATGGGAGAATATAGCATTTAATATATCACACCATAGCCTCTCAAAGCAGAAGGCCTGCGGCTTGATGTCCTACCTGCTTTCTGATCGTGATATCCGCTCTATACAGCTTTGGGTAGACATGCTTGGGTACACACTTCTTAGAGAAATAAGGAATTACAGAATCACAGAACGGCTTGAGTTGGAAGGGACCTTCAAGATCATATCGTTCCAACCCCCCAGCCATGGGCAGGGACACCTCCCACTAGACCAGGTTGCCCAGAGCCTCATCCAGCCTCATCTTGAATGCTCCCAGGGATGAGGTGTCCACAATTTCCCTGGGCAACGTATTCCAGTGTCTCAGTACCCTCAGGGTAAAGAACTTCTTCCTAATGTCTAATCTAAATCTACCCTGCTCTAGTTTAAAACCATTGCCTCTTGTCCTATGCCCACATGTCCTTACAAAAGAACTAGTTCAGGATGCTGTAACTGCTGAAGGTGTTGTGAGTGCAGGCACCTGCTATGTTGCTAGTGTTGAGTGAGAAACAGGTTGATGGAACTCCACAGGCTCAAGCTAACACAGCTATTTCACACAAGGAGAGGAGAACTGAGTTTCATGAGCAGAGATGGTGCTGCAAAGAAAAAGCTTCCCAGCACAGGGAACTGCAAGACTCAGATTCACTCTGCAGAGTGGCCACCTGACTGCAGTTACAGAAGCTTCAATATCCCACCTTTTATTACTGTGTAAGTGACTTAGTGAGGAGCACTTTTCTTCATTTAGGATTCACGGTTCACCTCTCCGAAACAGACAGTGAAGATAAACACCTATTATTTTGCAGGGGAAACGATAGGAAGGATTAGTTATCTCTCTCAACCAGAAATTCAGGTTCAGTTGCCCTCTTCCACAACTGCAAGGGATTTTTATTTTTTAAATAAAACTCGCTGTCATAAAGAGCTCGGGGAAAACAATTAGAAGCCATGACACCATCCAGATGCACCATCACTGAGTCACAGGCCATGCTCTCTGGCAGTTGGCTATAATGACAAAGCAGATTTTGTCCCATACATTTAAGGATTATTTCCAAATTCTGCTAAATACAAATAGGTGCTTAATTGAGTTTCTTTTCTGATGAAATGTCTGCCAGGCACACATACGAAGCCAGTAGCAAACTGTGAGGGCTAACAGAATTCTTAGTTTGGCTCTTTTTCAGCGATGGGCAAGCAGTGCCATCTAGATATTTCAGTTATATATAGATATATATATACACACACACACACAAGTGTATATACATATACACAAGTGCTTTATAATTAACTTCTTCCTGTGTTTATAGAAGTGGTCTCAGATGAATCACAGAAGCAGAAGCTTTGGTTATGCATCAGTTAAGGTAGGAAATGTAGATATCCAAGGCTAGCTGAAATGCTACCAGGCATCCCTGCCTTTCACCATTGCTATTTGCAACATTTTTTTATGTCAATGAAAACTTGTATGTAAGATTAAGAACAAGACCCTCTACAAATGAAAATAATTGCAATTAAAAAAAAAATATGAAGAAAAATAGCATAAGAGATGATGATTAGCCCATGTAGTTCAGGTACTGTCTGCACAATTATATCTAAATTCATACTTTATACAATTCCCATGTAGACTTGTAGAAGTGTCTGTTAGACACCTATTGGCATAATACATGCATATTACTTACATGACAGAATTATAGATGTCTAAATTCTGCTTGCCATGCTGGGTATCTTAAAACTTCGGGCAATTGTAAAAGGAAGAAGTGTCTAAATTAATATATTGTCTTAAGCCTAGGTTTAGGTAATAAGCCAGAAAAGATTTAGAAAGGTAGTGCAGAAGAACTTGATAAATAATCTGTAATTCTGCAGGTCACTAATGAATGTGGAAAGAGTGTATTGTTTATACAGAGCCTAGAGTACTGTAGACTATAATGATCACACATCAGAACACAAATTTATGTGCTGTGCTCTGGAAGGCAATATGAGCTTCATTTTGAATGCAATGACTTACCTGGCTCAGAAGGCACCAAGGAAGGTCCTAAGGAGTAGATAAACATATGGTCTAAAATCCTGGATTTCTTTTTTTGGGAAATAGAGTTTTAATGCATTTGTGTAATCTAAGCAATAAGAACCGGGCTCTGCACACTATGAGTAGTTTGCATTCAAAGTTGCTCTTTTCCTCTACTAAAACCAAATTACTCTTGCTTACAAAACCCAAAAAGCATACATGGCAGTTTTTGGACTGCCGTATGTTGTATCCCTTCACACCTCCTTTTGGAAATTTTGCTATTCTTCCCTCCTGCTTTGTGTCATCTCCCAGTACGGGACTCTTTCCTTCTTTTTTTGTTTCTCTAACTACTGCAGTTCCCTAGACCCTTCCTATGTCAAATACCTGCTAAGAATGCATTTCATACAGGACTTATACTTGTAAGACTTATATCTTAAAAACAGTGCCTTAATTTTAATTTGTATTAGGTTTACTTTTATCCTGGAATATGAGAAGAAAATTTGTTATCTTTAAGTCATCAGAAAAGATTTTAACCAATTATAAACTCTTTGGGCACTATCTGAACTTCCCCTCAAAATTTGCAAACAGCATGAAACACAATTCAGGTTTTGGCTTCTAATGTCCCTGACAACTTTTTAACTCTTTTGACAGTTTCTGATGTCCTTGATAATTTTTTAACCCTACCTTCATCCAGAGTAAGTTCCAGAATAATGCCAACAAGCAAATAAAGCATAAAATCAGAGCACAGACTTCAAAATCTGGTATAGAAATCACTGGGATCATGAGAAAAAAAACCCAGGCTACAAGATATACTGTATTTTGAAGACTCCAATTTCATTTCTGATTATTTCATGAGTATCCTGCCAGGTTCTGTGATACGTTCTGTACACCTGCACATTTCATCAAAATACTTGCACAGAACGTAAATAAGACATAAAGTAAGAGTTATATTAAAATGACTATTTTAAACTTGCATCTAGTGGGAAACAGGGAACTGTATTTTAATGACAGCCCTGGGTTCCGTTCCTTAAAAGAGGAAAAAAATGAAAGGCCTGATATAAAGGCTTCAGCCAACAGAATACTTTCTGTTGACTTCAGAAGGATGTGAAGCAGGCCCTGAAAGTAGCAACTCGTTTAGTACCGAGTGCTAAATTTATAGCACTTCTTTATTTTCTCTGAGCATAACAGCACCCATTCATCACGCTGCAGTAACAAAGCCGTAACCTGAGCTAGGACAAATATGACCAGCTTAATGGCTGATGTCCATTACTGATGGGATCTGCTCACCATTTCGAAAAGATTGGCACTGAAGGATTACTGAGCAAACATAGCACCTGAAAAAACTTGCATGCAGGAGTCTGTCATCAGGTGTGTGATCGAGGGCATTAGCCGAGAACGCTGGCTCTTATCTGTGGTTGGAAACTGCTGCCATTGCCAACAATTCTCAACAAAGAGCTTCCGTCATGGAAGGCTGATGCACCGAGCCAGTCTGGGACTGGTTTACCTTCCCAAGGCTTCATTCCTTTTTATGGATCACCTGAGACCAAGCAGCACACCAGTCTTTAATAGCTTAAATAGCAGGACAACCTTGCAAACTGATGACAATCAAGGGAAAACCAATCCTTTTTGGGAGAAAGACAAAATTCCAAGCATTCTCTCAGGGTAACTTAGAAAGACCTGTAACTGCATTTTCCCAAACAGGATGCTGGGGAAAATTTTCTGGCCATTGATTTCTAGCATTTTGCAATGACAGCTAACTCTCTCTCCATTAAACTGCTCACTAGTCACTTCTTCACCTTTTATACCACTATAATTGTTCCCAGGAATACATTACATTTCCTTTTCCTCTTTAGATAATGCTAGACAAAATTAGTACTACAAATTTTTGAAGACAGCCTATGAAAATGGCTATTTGTACAAAAATTATTTTTCTTGTGGTAATTTACAGCTCTGAAAAACTGTTAATTATTTGTAATTATTAACACGAGCTGCTGAAATACCAATGGTTATATTTTATTTTTCTCAAAATCGTGACAATATATTTCGTTTGCACATGATATTTAAAAAAATGTAACTGAAAGTTTTGGTTTGCCTTTTACATGCTTCCTAAAGAAAACATAAATGACTTTTGATATTTTAATTAAATTACCCATTTACTAAAAAAAGATGAAAAAAAGAGATTAAATACTTTAATATGCTGTGACTCAATAGACTTCTATCCACAAAATGGATTCTTTTAAATCACAAAATAATAAATATTACCTATATGTTAAATGGTAATTCATACTGGAGGTAGACAATATTTCCAAATAAAAGTAGTTTAAAAAATGAGCGCTTAAAATATCTAAGACGTTTTTTGATACTATAAAGAATTGTATACAGAAAATTATGTGAATTTATATTTTTACTTTAAGCCATAAGAAGAATATTTGTTATAAAAGGGGGTTTTGCAATTAAAAGAACGGACGTTGATAAAAAATTTGACTTTTGTTAAGTCAGGATATGAAATTATTTTATATGGGATTCAAATAATGAAAAAAATGAGCTTTATTAAGAAATGTTTTAACAGTATGTAATCTGAGTCCCTACCTAGATTAGGAGGCATCAGGACTGTAGAAATATTTCTCCCTTTATAGAGTTCAACTGCTACAAAGAACAACGAACAGATGCATTCGGTATGGCTACCAAATTCCTATGATGCAGAAGTGTTGACTTCTGATGGAAAATTCCATTTATCCAGTTAAAATAACCCCCCAAAAAATCATTCTGTACTTGAGACACCCAGCGCATGATAGTCAGAGACAAAACAGCGTCTATGCAAGTTCAGGCAAAGCCAAAATACACAAAAATATACAAACACTCAAGGCAAGCTGGAAGAAAAAAAAAAAAAAAGGCAGGAGAGCTGATCTTGTGTTCATACCTGCAGCCAGTGCTTCAGAGTTAGAGTTCTATGCCTGCAATCCTGTAAGGAGATGCTGCCTGTTATGGAAACATCTTAATATTTAAATTATTTCTATTGCATTAAAGTTAGTATTGTTACTTCTAGCGTAAAGAACCACAGCAGCTTGTAAAGAAAGTTGCAGAAGCAGCGAATGGGAAAACTAAAAAAACAGCCTCTTATATATTTAGCATTTAATTATCTTTGAAGAGGCAAAGAGTGTAACAGGCAAAATAAACTTTATTTTTCACAGTTTGATTCTTGGAGTCATACAGAATGCAATGTGCCCTGAAATGTGAGTTAGCATTACACAGAAATACATTCTTCTAAACTATTTCTACACTCAATTCTAATTCCTCATTTTACGTTGTTCTATTTAAGATACATTCCACAGAAAATTTAGAGAACTCTCAAATATTCATAGCTTTTTACACTACCTTTTTATTTTTGAGTTGGTGCAATGCTTTAGATGAATAGTTTCTCATCCATGGTCAAGCAAAGATATTCTCATCATTTAGCTTACTAAATTTCTTTCAGAATGTGAAGCACGATATACAGGATGACTTCAACTTGGGGAAGGAATATTGCAAAGAGAAGCAGGGTTGGTAATGGTGTTAGAGATGAATGATCACTGTATGCTCTATGAGCTCTATGACTCAACAAAAAAGCAGCAGGTGAGGGAAAGCTGGACTTCCTAACAAAGATGAATTTTAGAATAGCATATAATGCTATTCAGCCTCCAATGTTAAAAAAGAAACCAAAGTAGTAATTTGTTAGGAAAAAAAAAATTGAGGATCTCTATATTTTCAGAGCATGGCAGAATACAAAGCTGTTAGTAGAAATATTTTAAGGAACAAAATTAACCTACCCTCAAAACAAGAAACTTAGGAGTATTGAAAATATTCTACCCATTCTGATAGGTAGATGTAGTCTGACTACTTCTTCATAATTCGCAGTTAAAATAATAGGCAAAAGTATGTAACATAAAGCTCAGTTATTTCTGGAGTGAATTTTTTTTTTTTACACTGAAAGCAATATTTCATTTTGCATATGATCTTTGTCTGCATTCTGCAGAGATTTAAAAAATTTAGGGGTTCAAATCTATCTGAATTATATACAAATAAGCAATGGAGGACTATAACAATTGAAAGGATTGGTATGAAAAAGACAAAGCTGTGTTTTCAGATGTAACCAGTGAAAAAAATGAAATTAGATGAGGTAAAGACACACAGAGTAGGGAGAGGTATCATAGTGTCATTTTAACTAAGCATGAAGTTCTGTCTAAGAAATACGTTAAATGTCTGCGGTCTAATTAGTTAGGTCAAGACATGAAAAACTTAATGAGGACTTTTTCCTCTTGCTCGTTTCAAACTGCAACTTACAAACTTCGATCTTAAAAAGAAAGCTTTTGACCTAAAACACTGTTGCTCATTTTCACACACATGCTTCCTTCAACTGAAACAAAAAATGCTTTACTTTCCATTTTGCTCTGTTTGCCAGGTATTTCCTGTGAACATCCCATCTAAAATCTCTTGGTTCTAGTAACTAATGTCTGTAAAGAAAATCCTGGCAAAACTGTAGCTGTAAGCTTCACGAGCAGCCATTTTAAACAGAAAGCTGGTTTCGTTGTGTTGACAATCACATTTTAAACTGATTCCTTCCAGATGAAAAGATGCTTTTTCAAACAATGTAATAAAAGTGTAAAGTCAGCTGTTCTAAGGACATAAAAGTGATTTATCTGTTTTCTGGTCACTGTTTTTTCCCTTGATATAGTGGAATTTTTCTTTTAAAGAATAGGTTAACAATCAATGGCTACTAGAAGTCCAAATTACAGAGAATTAAATAACAATCTGACTTTTAAAGAAACACAACACATAATTGCAATTAATTCTGCATCTCATGATGCAGTGCATCTCACTTATTCTGTTTATGAAATGCTAAATGTTAATGGCTAGATTTACACAACAGGAAAATAACTCCAACAGCTGACTATTGAAAATGTCATCATTAGATTACAGAGCTATTACATTTGATAAAAGAAAGGTTTCAGATAAATTTCAGATCCTTTTATCTGCCTGCAGCTGGGCATGACAGCCTTATACTGGCTCAGATTTGAGAGATTCCACCCACCCCTCCTTCAGGGCTAAAATCAATTTCTCACCTTTTAAATACAGGTTTCAAATACAAAATTGAAATTTCAATTTACAATTTTCAATTTCAATACCATTTCAGAACAATCAAGTTGTGTAGGGATGGATGCCCAAAAGGCAGCATGATCAAAACATAAGACTTAAGGTTCATTTAGCCACTTAACCTTAACAGTAGTTCATGAAATCTTTGCTCAGAGGATAGGCAGTTGTGGCTGTGACTAATCTCAGAGCAGTCTTCGTTCCTGATCTGAAAGTTTCTCACCAGCTGAAGACTTTTGTACAGTCCTAGGTGAGCCAAGGAAGCCCTGGAGGAGGACAACATGTACAGCACACTGTGTACGAGCTCTTCTCAGCTTTCTAACTCTAATTCAAAGAATTCAATGGTACTATGCAAGACATTTTAGGATGATAGCTTAGGGTGGTATTTTCCATATCCTAGACTAAAAATTTTGTAAGAAGCATCATTATTACATCGATCTATTTAAACAAGATGTTGGAAAACAACGGAAACTGAATGTGGTAAAATGATAGATATTCTTGAACGTTAAAACGATAAGGACTAAAAATTTAAGTTCTGCTGATCTTTTTCTAACTAGAGGAGACAGATAAAATGAATTGTAAATGATTCCCGTAGGTATCTTCTTACTACTGTCTGTCTAAGTATCTTTTTATGCAGTCATCTGATTCCAAACTGAGGCCTGTAGGAGCTAGTGATATAAATACCAGTACTACAATGAGTTCTACTTATGTCATATTAGGAGAAAATAGACATTCAATAAATTGCAACTTTAAGAAAATAAATCGTAACTTAAAGAAAATAGACATTCAATAAATCCTAACTTGAAGATTAAAAAAATCTGATTAGGAAAATACTTGAAACTTAAACATTACAACTTGGACCTTTAAAAAAATATAGAACAGACGCTTAACCAACGGAAACGAGTGTATCTCCAGTGACCTCAGCAAATGATAATGACTAATGCCAGTTAAGATCTGGCCTGTTTACTTCTACGGTGATTGTAAGATTTGCATTATTTTATTGTGTTCTGTTCCTATGGGAAATAAATAAGCTCGTGTTTCATCTTTAAAGAATCTGATTCTCAGAAGCGATTCTGCAAAAGAGTGTCCTTGTTTACTGTGTTGCCATACACATCAGGTCAAATTTTGCAAGTAAAACGTGTGTCCATCAATAGTGAAAACGCAGTGAGCCAAATGCTGCCCTTAGTTACACCAGTACAACCTCATCGTATGTTAGGCAGCTACACACATAAAACTGAGACTAGTTTTCCACATTCCAGAGCCGTTTCTTATGTTTTCAAGTGGTAACATATGAAGATGGGGGGAGGTTTGTCAGGAACAGAGAATTCCTGCCTGAAGGGGATTATGAAAACCTCATGAGTAACATTGCTGTAAATACTACTGACTATCCGGTGACAGCGCAGCCCAGTGAATGGGGCTCTAGCCTTGTGGTCAGGTTATCCAGGTTCAGGCTTAAAATTTCCACTAGCTCCATGGATGCCCTCAGACCAACTACTTCACAAAATGGATTGCTGAGTAAGTCTTCAGAGCCCTTCTGAATTTGAAGCCTGTATCAAAGAATGTAATTTTATGTTCAACATGTATGGTTCTCAGAGTTTTGATATTAACATGGGGAAAACAAAAGACATGGTATCAGGCTGGTCCATGAGAATTACCTGCGTGCTTGCTCCAGTCCAGATCTTCTCAACTCCCTGACACTGTACACCTCAGTAGCCCCATCTGTACAACTGAGATAATAGTACTTCCGTTTTCTGTGAAATCCATTGAGACCCACAGGTTAAAAAAACAAGTATCACCTTGTTTCTTGACTGACTCGTGTTACAAAAGAAAGAATGCACATCATCTTCATATAGATATGCAAAAAATGTCTCCTGTGTGGCCATACTTGATCTAAAACCTTGTAAGCATAATATTAATCACAACCTTAAAGTAAATTACCAGGAAAATTCTTTCAGACTTTTTTTGCCTTCCTCTAATCTTGAAAGCAGTCTTAATGATGATTTTATTCATGACTATACCCTCATTTACATTTTATGGCTCAGCACCCATTCAGATTAAGACAAAGTGATGTTTTTAAGACATAACTCCAAATAAACTAAGGGCAACCAAATGAAACTGAAAACAGCAAGACCAGATACTGCACATAGGTCTTTGTAGAGTAAGACACAGGGTAAAGTGAGAGTAAATGACACACGAACAGGGAAAGCAGATCTATTACTCTGCCTATATATGTCATGGATTATAAAGAAGTAACTCTTGCTAACTACCTAGAAGCAATTCAGAAGTTGTTTAATTGTGAGGCACCTCAAGTCTATGTTAAAACATCTTTTTTTTTTCCTTTCACTGCAGATTGGTGAGGGCCATTCCCCACAGGGCCACGTCAATTCTGCCTTCCAAAGTGCAAGATGTGAGGGTGGTTGCTGAGGAGTGTAGTGGTTTGCCTGAGCAGCGACTCCTAAAAGCCAAGTCTCAACCAAGAGAGAAGATGGCAAAGCAAATGGAATCGCTTGCTTCCAAAAGTAAATGGACAGGTTAAACAACAAGTAATTTTAATTACGTACTACAAGAACTTGCCATGTCCCTACCTAAGTTTTGCAAGCTCGTGCTCCCTGAATATATGCAAATATTAGCTTGTCTAACTCTAAGCATTTCTTCTTTAAAGATATGCAAAGCAAGCACAAGGGTTCAAAAATTCAGCTCCGAGGCTTTAATTTTTATCCACAAAAGCCAACAGGTTTCACACAGGTTCACAGTTTAAGGCTGTGAACTTGTCCTTCACAACTTCAATTACAGTTCTCAATTCAGTAAGGTGTTACAAAGCTTAATTGACACTTCGTTATTCCATATCATATTATATCACGCAGGAACGTGACGATTATTTCTGATACTCTAAATCACAGGTTTTTAGCAAAGTCTGCGATACACACAATCGCATGCCAGCAAGATGCCAACGTAGCATAATGTAACCCACAGAATAATACTACAGTGTGTGGGACAGAGAAGAAAAATTAGCAATACACTACGGACTATGAGGATGCATCAGGATAGATATGGATAGACATTTTTTTGTACTGTAGCGTCCTCTCTTGCATCTTCAGTCTCATTTTATCAAGGCTTGTAGAGTATTATGAGTAGGGCTAGAGAAGAGATAGATCTATGTGTAGATATTTCTGAAGTACAAGTGCTAGCAGAGCTTCCCCAGCGTTCAGGTGGAAGTTACTGTTCCTGTAGTGGGGGCACAACAGCAAAGGCGCCTGTACTTCAGTCTGCAAGATCACAGTCTCTGAAACTGGTGGTAGAGGTGGGTCTCTAATAAGAAACAAGACTCTTGAAGGTAGCAAGCAAGCATGGGTTCAAGTTCACTTCTAATTCTCCTGGCATGAAGTGCTAACAAGAAACCAAAGAGTGGGGCAGATAGCTGTGGGGGGAAAATAACATCTTAATCTACCACTTCTGCTTGACTCAGAGTACTTAAAGCAGAGCCTAAAGTCGGATCATTTGATCCCACAGGAATTTATGCCTCCAGTAAGTGGAAATGAATCTTTGCTTCATAACTACTCACTGGGAAAAGGGATTTTTGGCATGACTGACCATGTCACACTTCCCTGGTCGGCAATTTCATTGAAGGATTCAGGCAGAGGGTAGCCAAGTATTTGTATCTTGTATAACACTTACTTGGCAGCCTTTTGATAGGTCTCCTCAGCCCAGCTGGAAGAGCACACATCCAGCAGCTGGGCCCCAGGAACAGGCAGTGATGATTGCTGGTGAGTGCCAGAGGCCGGTGCTTGCCTGCAGAGCTGGCAATCCCACAAGCCTCCTTCCCTGACCTGTTGGCAATTAGAAGCAGCAGAGTCTCATCTGCGGCCAGCTGGGAGAGCCAGGCCTCAAGAGCATGGCTGCAGTCCCTCAAGCACTTGCTAACCACAGCAGACAGCCCATGGATAGAGGCAGGACAAAGGCGAGTGCTAGGAAATTCCTTAATTGATGAACTATCACTGGTAACACGAAAATTAGGAACCCTCCAGCTTCTGCATGTTTGCTGACAACTCCGCACACATTCAGCTCCTGCTTAGTCTTGGCTGTTCTCCCACTTACTCCACCCAGAGCTGAACAAGTTTCGTGCAGCTTTATAACCTAATCCCACTAATGTATGAGTCAGGGTGTCACTTATTGAAAAAAAAAGGTGTGTGGTCATACAGACAATTAAAGGTACAGTAAGGTGGTGCTGAGAACGAGACAGGAAGAGTTACAAAGCTATTGGGCTGTGTAAGCATGGAGGAAATGGCTCCTTCCCAAACCAAATTCAACATAAATAATCAAATAACTCAGCAGAATGAAGTCTCAAATAATCAATAACAATTGTGTTTTGCACTTCCCCAGGAACATCTAATTCTACAAAAGGCCAATAGGACTTTAAACCGTATTCAAGTGCTGAGATATGAATTATAGAATCATAGAATGCCAGGTTGGAAGGGACCTCAAGGATCATCTGGTCCACCCTTTCCATTAAAACCTTAAAAAAAAATAAAAAAAAAATTAGAAATTGGTTTAAGTGAGATGGCCCAGCACCCTGTCAATTTGGGTCTTAAAACTGCCCTAGTAAATCTGGAAACCAGGACACTACTAGCCTTTCTATTTCAGGCAAGTTAACCAATGAATGAGAAAGTAACAGGTTTCTTGACTGAGTGCCTACCAACAAAGCCAACTGTAACCCAGGACACTTACTGTTAAAATTATGAGCCCATGAAAATCCAAGTTTATAAGAACAAAGTTGTTTACAGACTCAAAATAAAAGCATCCATCATTTCAATGCTGTAACTCCAAATGAAGACAGTGCAGATGGGCATAATTTTCTATTCTTAATATGAGACACAACACCATGTGTCTTCAATATAAATGCAACATATACATTCGGCTAGACCATTCGTTTATTCTTACATTTCATATCCAAACCTAAGTCATGATCAGAGAAGCAGAGAGGGAACACAAATGCAGTAAAGATGACAATGAGACAATAATCGCTCATTGAACGTAATCTCTTATTTGTAGGATCTAAAAAGAACAACAAGTTTTCTCCATTAATGGTTTCAGTTAATCCTGTATCCAAACATTTTCCCCAATAAAACTTCAGATTATTTTTATGTTGGCTATAAAGCTGTCACTCCTCAATAAACAGATATGCTCCTGGTGGGTTTACCTCTGCTGTCAAAGATCTGTCAATTCATGCATCATCTCGTAAGCAAAACCAGAGAAGCTTGGGCACGCGGCTCCGAGTGAATCCAGCTGAGCACAGGGGTTCTCACCACCTGAGAGGATTCGTGCCGCTCCAGCCCCCGTGCAACCGGCAGCCACCGGACGCTCCCAACACAAGTTCGCAAAAGCCCTGAAGTTAATACTCCTGACTCCCTTTAATAGAAAGCTATGTGACCTTTAATGCTCTGCTCGACTGAGCCTTCCCTTAGTGAGTCTCAATTAAATTTTATGTTTTGTGGCTCCCATTTTCTTGTAAGACAAGAAAAGAGTTCAAGGGATGGATCCTTCTTTGAAGAATTTAATTCCCTGTGAAGAAAATTTATTTCCATATAAAGAGTTGTTCAAAGTTTGGGGGGAGGGAGCTTTTTTGTAGGGTGCTTTTTTTTTTCTGTGGGTTTTTTTTAGTTAAGAAATTTCTAGTATTTTGTGGAGATAAAGGAATCTTCAGATTCTTTGAAAAGTGCAGTGTTCTATTACTTATTAGACTGGAAATATTTTCTCTGCCCTTTTCATTATAATGAGGAGAAATTCAAGGGGGATGGTTAAAGAAATCCTGGCCATTATTTGTGATGAAGCAGCTTTCCATAAAATCATCAGATTGCTACTGTGATACTGTAGCAACATAATGCTGGTTAATTTTCAGCAAGAAGCATTGCACCAAAGGAAACATTTGCATATGGATTCATAAAAATAAGAGCTTCCCAGGCTGATTCTGCATATTTAACCTCAATATAACAAGGTCAAAAATTAAGGCATTAGAAAGTGTCTTGTCTGAACAGGGCTCTGACATTGTAGCTCACTGTGGTTGCTACTATTGAAAATACAAGTGTAAATGAGCAAAATTCACTATTCCCAAATGTAAATATTTTCAGGAGCAGGGCATTAGTAACATTTCTTTCCCCACTATGTTCCTTTATTTAATTGCATTGTGTGGTGGTGTGTTTTTTTTGTTTTGTTTTTTTGTAGTCAGTTTAACATAAAATCACATATTCCTGTAGGGAATTGTGAGTGCTGGAGAGAGATGCCTCGACTCTTTACAGTAAGTGTACACTGAATTAGAAATGTACACTGAATTCAGAAAATCAATCTAATGATGGCACACACTGACAGGGGTATTTCATATTGCCAATACGAAATAAACATGGGGTATGAACGATTTTTTTCATATCCTTCTCCCAGATATACACACTTGAATCTCAAAGTCTCATAACTTGTTTTCGCTTGCTCCAAAAACCGGACAACTTGTACAGATGAGAATGCAAGACTCATGGAGTCAAACAGATTTTCCAGGATTGGTTGATTATCTTTTATTTAACTCAAAATTTAAGATTATATTGTATCCAAAATTCTATGTCTCCCTTTTTTTTTCTAGTGCTTACTATTGATGACTGTTTAAATGCGAGCTTCTGTCTCCATCTAACTTCCTGGAGAAAAACAGGTATTCATAGAATTTGCTTTTTGTTTAGATCAGTATTGACTGCTTTTGCTGCAAGCAAGTAAAACTCTGTATCAGCTCCAGCCTGACAGAAATTTAGTGCAATTCACTGTTAAATTGTGATTTAAATCTACAGTAATTTCATGTAATCATCTTCTGTTCCTGCTTGCAGAGTCATGTCTTGATAGAAATATTAAAAAAATATTCTGGTTTGGTTCCTGTATTGGGGCACAAGCGTTCCACAGAAAAAAAACCCCAAAACTAACCCCAAAAAATCTTCATTTTTCCTTCCTGAAGTTCATACACAGATCACTACTGTGCTCAGACTGTTCATCATTTCTCCACAGTCAAATAGTTTTTAGGCAGCACGCTATCTGAACATGGGGGAAATAATGGATTCAAATCCACAGAATAGCTATGTCTCCGAGAAGCATTTGGAAAATACAACATGTAAAACAATTGACGGTCAGAGTATTTGTTTCCTCCTCCCTTTTCTCCAAATAGTAAGGGAACTGTGCTTTATGTGGTACACTGAAATTTGTAGCATCCTGCTACTAGTTGATACATGTGGGTTGTACAAACAATGCAGTTACACAAAACAATCATCTAGGTAAGAAAACAAGACCCTAAAATCGATTAGCTTGGAAGATGTCTCTTGATTTATACTCATTCTCCAGATATGTCTATCCATTCTTACTTCTACATTTTGTGACTAGTTCAACCAAATAAAAATATCAGTCAGTTTGGATGAGACAGTATTTTCACACTCACTGACTTAAATATTGAAACTAGTTCTGTATTTAAAAATAGATTGACATGATTATAAATATTAATCCTATTGCAAAAGTACGTTTTTCTTTCCAGAAGCAACAAAAATTAATATATACTCATCTTGGACAACTCCAGAAGCTACAAATTTTAACTTTTTGTGACATTATCTAGCTTTAACCTTGCTGTAAGAAACAAAACTGGTCAAGTTCTTCATTTTCACTGCTCATCTCACCTCTGTTTTTCCAGCATAGCTCATGGACACAAGCGTCTATGCCTCACTTCACCTATGCAGCCTCCATACGTGGTATCTATATCACTATGTATAAAAACAGTTCCATTTTGATGAATATATGGATAAGAAAACCAGTTGCTGTATTATTCACAAAGTTGCT
The DNA here is from genome assembly GCA_013396935.1 of Baryphthengus martii. Lineage (NCBI taxonomy): Eukaryota > Metazoa > Chordata > Aves > Coraciiformes > Momotidae > Baryphthengus > Baryphthengus martii. The sequence continues at coordinate 295,250 of VWZK01000012.1, read as the reverse complement.
AGGGAAAGCCTGCCAGCTACTCAAAAGTAGAATTTACTACTCAGAGTTACCTTCATTAAAGGCTAGGTCCCAAAGAGCTCCTGTGGATAACAGGCTTAACTTTCAGCATATGATCAGTCCCATTACATTCACTGGCTTTAACTGGACTGCTCATAAAATTAAATGTGTATTTAAATGCCTTTCTGGATTACAGCCCAAGCCCCTTCGAGGAGCTCAGGCTTGGATCAGTGGTACCTTCTGAAGCCAGTACGATTCAGGTGACTAAGCTCCATAAATCCTTGCCCGTATTCTGTCAAACTAAAAAGACGTGGAATTTTGCTCTCGGAGATCCTGCAAATGTTGTCTACTACAGCTAACTGGGAATGGCAAGTTCATCACAGCTTGGAAACAAGTATTTCTCTGAACTGATAATGGCTCAGCATGAGCTAGTTCAGGAAATCAGGACAAGATACGAGAATCTAGATACTGTCCTAAGCTGATGCAGCCATCCTGCTTCCAGTACTGAAGTGGTGCTTGCCCCAGTGTCTCCTCACAGAGGTGCAGTTTAGTCTTTAAACGTATCCTAACAACAAAATTTGGTGAGCGTCTGCAACCTTAAGACTTTTCAAACTGTGCTCGTTATGTAAGACTTCACGTTTGCCAAATTCTGGCAACTGTGAAAAGGAGAGGAATATAAAGAGGATCTAATGTCTGGAAAACGGGTGATTAAAAAAGGTCAAATAAAATTGACAATTTTAAAAACATATACTCTTACCCCTCTCGTTGGAAAATAGTCCTAAAACAGTCCCCCAGGCTCTTGTAACCGGTCGGATCAGTTTTCCCTCTTTGAATTTGGAACCTAAAAAAAAATACAATTTACATCACAGCATGAGAAGGCAGGGATTTTAAGTCACTTTTAACTTTCCAATTATTATATAAAGGAGTTTTAAAGTTTTTGTAATGTATCTGATTCATTATTCTATACTGTTCCTAATATACTTATTAGCACTGTTTTCATAGAAGCTGTTAAACTTAAAGAAAAATAGAGCTTTAGTAGTAACTTTTTTTTTGTAGTTTATGGAACTCACAGCATAGCTATCACCTTTGACATTTACACCTCTTTCTAGTTGTTTGAAAAATAAGCTGTTAACCCTGTGCCTGATTCAAAGCCCACTGAAACTAATGGGAATCTTTTGAGTCAAACTCTCTTTTTGCAAATCTGAAATGGAACGCTATCATGTGTTTCACTAGGAAATGAATCCACTGTGCTCTTTCTTTATATATCTGAGGCAATTACAATAAAATTCAACCCGAGACATGACCAGAAATTAGAGCACCATTCATTTTTTTCATAATTTAATAATAAGATGAACAATAAACACAAGCAATGAATTATTTTAATTCAAACCTTGTTTTCTCTGCTTACATTTTGACAACAATAAAGATTTCAACAGAAAGCTTGCGGCCTTGAAGGGAAAATTCAGATTATGATTTAAGATTGTAAACATCTTATTATTTGCAATTTATGGAGAGCAATAGCGAGTTTAACAAATGATAATATTATACTAAGAATCTCAGTTAGAATACCCTGTGGCTTGCAGTTTTAAAACTGCAGCCAACACATTCAACTAAATAGTATGGAGAAACTTTGAATACATTTTTAGCAATAAAGCTTCTTTTCAAGCTGCCAGTTGCTATATAGCACTCAAAAAACTCCTAGAATATTGATGCTAGCAATTCCAGTTTACAATAATCCTGTATCAGGCAATCACTGACTTGGCTTTATCACCAAGTACAACTGTAATTCTGGGCAAAAAATAGTGTTCAACAGTTTCAAGGAATAACTGACATTATAGTCAAGAACGTCATGTGCCACAGGTATGTTGCCATTCTGAGAAGCATCTATTGCTATTTATTCTAATTATGACACTGAACATCATTAATAGGTAACAAACAAAAGTAGTTTTAACTCAGTGTTAAACTGCAATGTTCTCCAATAGAATTCAGTAGGGTAAAATCAAGGTTTTTATTGTGGCAAAAAGGATTTATTGCTTTGCATATCAGTATTTCTGAAGCTGCGTTCTGTGCTAACACATCTAACATTCACTTTGAGGAAAACTTTTCCAGTGATGTAATACAATTCTTTGGGCAATTATGAAGGCAAGCCCACACCTTTTTTTGAAACCAGTTAGGAAATACTGAATCCCTCCATAGTCCTAATAAAAGTAGTTCAGGCACATCTGGGATCTCTATCTGGGGTAACCTCTTTTATTAGCACAAGAACTTGCTGCCAAGTTGGCAGAAAGGAAAATGCTATTCAATAGGCTTACATTCAAATAAGAGCTGATGCATAACATTTTCTCTGAAAAGAACCCTTGGGAAGGCTAATAGTTGAAAAAAACCAAAAAAAAAGCCTCAATGCCATCACACAAAGTCCAGCAGTAATATTAGCTAAAGAAGCTTTTACATTGTGGCAATCAAGCAATCAAAATTATAACGGAAAATAGACTCCATGAACATTTTAATATATTCAAGACTTGATTATCTATACCTCTCAGTTTAAAACCCAAAAATGGCTCTCTTTTGCAAAAAGAAATCTTGCAAAAAATCACCAGTAAATAACTTTTCCCAAGTATTTAAAAAATGAAGCTTTCTTCTCCCAAACTGCTTTAGTTCAAGTTTCCAGATTTGGCCCGCCTGTAAACTCAGAACAAAGCATCGCTGTTTCTGAAACATCCTCTGAATAATGTGTCTTCCCTCTCTTTCACCCTGCAAATAGTCAAGCATGAAACTAATACATGTAAGGTTCCCCACAAAGTCGTGCACGCACAACTGTTTGTAGAACTAGGGCTTTAATCCCAGACTCACTGTGGATCTCAAAAACCATGGTGAAAATACTTATATAATTTTGTTTTACAGTTAAACACAATGTCAGCTTCTCAACTGAATTTAAATGATCTAATAAAAATACATCTTTGGTAGCAAGAATGAAAATCATAGCAGAGGAAATGCAATAATACCGTATGTAATTTATATGTATCAGACGAAGGATGACGTCTTGCTAGAGAAGTCAAATCAAAGGAGGTTTACATTTATTTCAGTTTTTTTTGGTTTTTTTTTTAATGTAGATAAAACCTTGGTATTAAACAAGTCCATTTGTAATACTGAGTCACACAAATAACATATTCCTTCCTTTAGGGTTTTTGGATCCATTCCTTCCCTAGTAAATCTTTTTTTATAGCTTTAACAGCGATCCTAAAATACATGCCAATTATGTGCTTCGACCTAGATCTGCGAATTGGCTGCTTTGATTCAGAATTGCCTGCCTCAATAAAATCATGTGTAACTTTTTAATGAACTAGCTAATTGATCACCAGCACTTGTTATCAGAAGCTCAGGGAAGAGCTGAAAAAAACCGTCTGTTTGTTTTTCTGGAGGAGGCGGCGGCAGCAGCAGCCTGTATTAGTAATCCTAATAATACAGAAGAGAACTGAAAGCATTCGCTTCAGAAAACCAACCTGGCCTGTTTCTAATGATTGTTAGAAGAACGAACACAAGTGGAGGATACATAATTGCTTTCTCCGCTTTGAATCCGTTCCTTTCTAAAAGCGCTATAAACCCACTGAATTTCATGCATTTTTGAAGGCTGGATGCCTGCCTTGTACGTTACGAGCTTTGCTAGAACAACAGCAGCAACAAAAAAGATAAATTCTCCTACAGATATAATTGGAGCATTAGCTGCTGATCTAATTTACTATTTTGAAGTCTGAAAAGAAGAATGTGCCGGCAGCCTTCAGAGACGTGCTGAACAAACTTACGGGCACAGTGGCTTTTCTAAGCCTGGGATAAATGACCTGCTAGTCACTGCTAGCATAAAAACAACCATCAGAAGTTACTGGACACTCCAACACGTTACGTGTTTACTGACAGCTTTAAAATGATCATCAGGCTAAGTCTTCTCCTCTCTCATTTTCCTGCTTCTTGGCTTTCTGGCCAAAATGCTGTGGCATCAAGCACTTCTACCCTGGGAATGCTCACAGAGCTATGGGAGGCACTTCGACCCTGGGCTTAACTCTTCCTACCTGGAAGCACCCCCAGCACCTTGGCTTGCCCTCCTGGCTCCTCCTCCCAGCTCCCATGCCATGGGGGACCTCACAGTTCCCCTTTTTGGCTCGTAGCAGCAGCCCATAGGCTTTGGTCTTCTACATCCCCTTTGACAGAACAGTACGTTTACAGTAGCTTTGACAGATACAAGAGTGTCCTGATAATATTTAAGATGACAGCAGCGTCCTTTCCCGTTCACTCCAGAGGACACACGGTTGGGATCTCAAAAGTAGAAATCATGTAAAACCACTGGAGATTTTGGAGTCAATGAAAACTCTGCATGTCTAAAACCATAAAAATATTTTAACTTATTCACACTAATCAGCACTACAACTACTACTTGTGAAATGAACAAACCTAAATTATTCTTATTTTGACAGCATGAGAGTATCTTTAATGATTAGAACAGTCCTTGATCAATAACTCTCGACAGGCTTAGCCTGAAATCCCACAGTGCAGGAGATGCTTGAGTCCTTTCATCAGTTCTCCAAAACATTTGCCTTTTAACAAGTGATACACCATATTTTGGAGGAATGACTCCAAATAAACACACCTATTTGTTTCCAATGCCTACCTTACAGTTTCTGTTGGTTTTATAATAGCCCAGATTTTATTCCAAGTTTTATAAAAACCTCAGTCCACAGGATGCTTTCCTGCTCCCGTTCCCTATTGTATAAGTCCCTAAGTAGTGTTTTGTAACATAAACAATACCTACAGAAAAACAAGCAGACGGGCGTTTTCTGGGAAAAAAAAAATAAAAAAGAAATAAAAATCCTCTCTTTCTATCAGTTGCTAATTTTTGTTCGTGCTTGCTGAACATCCCATCAAAGTTGTCTTGTGGATGTATGTCACCTAGCAATCCTCATTATTTTATTTACTGATCTGGGCTGGAGAAAGATGTTCAATTCATGCTGAAACTGTTTTAGTCATCTGAAAATGTAAAAGCAAGAAACCAGTACTTTCCTATCTAGATTCAAGTAGATAATGAGGAACTGAACCCCAGCTCTGTAGGACAACCACAATGTGACATGGTGCAGACTAGACACACCAAATTCTTGCCTCTGGGTTTGCAAAGATTATACACTCATGCATAAATTCTAGAATTTCTTGCTGCTTTTATGCAGTGCCCCTGACTAGCTTCTCAACCACAAAGTTCAGAGAGAAAGAAAAACACTGACTCACAGAGAACCGGGCTTTATACCATACTGCAGTGCTTGTCAATGATTGGCAGTCTTGGCTGTATTTTTTTTTCTCTTCACATCTTACCAGGATTTTGTCGCGCGTTCTACTCTACTTTGAGTAAAGCTCCTAACGTTTTCCTCTGTGGTTGGGACTTACGCAGTACCGAAGCAAATAATCTCATGTACTGAGGTGTTTAGAAGCTATAAAGAACAGAGTTATGTGGCATAACGACAAAATAAATTAAATTACCTGTGTTGTGTTAAATATTAAACAATTTCAAAACAAATGTACAGCCTTTAGAAAATTGAAAACAGCATTTATAGCTTTTTTGCACTTTCAGTAATTCCCATAATTCCAGACACTCCTTGCTGTAGTTACTCCAACCAGCAAAAATTGATAAAAAAAATGTAGAGTCTACATTTATATAATGTATAATTTATATTATAATGTATAAAATATTGTCTATATTTATATAAATATACATTATTTAAAAGTTCACATGCTTCTAATAAAAAACCCCTTCATTATAATTTAAAAAGATTTAAATTTGCTAACTTAACAGTTTATTAAGGTGTTACTACTAGTTAGTGCTATCTACTGATGCTTACATTTAACGCAAAACTTTGCACTGCAGAATGGACCTTGATAACATAATTTATTTCACTTTTTGGCTCAAGTTCTTTGAGTTGCTTGTGTTACTTACAGAGAATAACTAAATTGAGAGTATAATTCTGGCACTTATTTTCACAGTAAATCATAGGAGCTGTTGAAGAACTGAATATTACATTTCAAAACAAAAGACCTAATTATTTTAAGCCAAAGATATAAATTTTACTAGTGTAGGGTTCATATTTTAAGTATTATAGTAGTACTATGATGATTATTTAACTGCAAAACCCACGTAAGAATGCAAAATAATAGTAATACAGAGAACAGGCAAAGAACAGAACTTACTCCAAATATTCTCCATAGTAGACATAGATTTACCTCCATCTGATCACAGAATTTTTCATATGGTTCATATTTAGTTCACAAGTAGTAAATTAGAATCATAGGTAGAGAAGTATTACCAAAAAGTATTTCAAATTAATCTAAATTAATTCCTCTTTATTAGAATTCACGATGCTGTTAGTTTATTTACCCCCATGACCTTTGGAGAAACACTTTTTTTCTACGAAGCAGAAAGAAAGGAATAGTAATAATTGAAATGATTGCAAAGCTACTCTGAAAATGTGAAAATCTCTGCAGAAATAAGTCTTACGCAAATTAGAACATCAAATACCAGGCACAATGGTTAAACAAAAAATTACCAAACACAAACTGATGAATTCTCACATTTACCAAAGTATTTATCGAACACTTGCAAGTCAAATTTCTCCACTTCACACTTGACCTCCACCTTATCATGAGTCTTGTTCTCAGATCAGACAAAAGTAAACCAACCAGAAAAAGAACACCTGTACTGTACTTCCTATTCCTCTTATAGATGGCACTCCTCTATTGCTTTTATACTTAATTCAAGCAGGACATCATTCCACCAAAAATAGCAGCGGGAAAAAGAAAGTAGTACTGTATATACCAAGAGGGTAACAAAGTGTTTTAGAAATGCAAACTGTATTTTGCCTGCTATTCTACTTTTTCCTCCTGCAGTGATTTTTCCATTATGTGCACAGGACAAACATACAGTAGCTATAAATAATGTCAGAAAGAAATTGCCCTTTACATGGAGTTTTAGAAGAGAATATTTAGCAAAAGAATAAACTTGACCGGAAGCAGGTCAAATTAACCCATGTAACTCTCTCATGCAAATCTACTCTGATAATTTTGCTAATGAATAACAAAAGTAACTAGACAGAGCAGTTACGTACAAATAACGCCTTCCCAAGAAAGAAATACAGCAGAAACTAAGCTAGATCCATAAATAATTTTAATAATTTAATTCCATCAATGAGTGTTTGCAGAGGAGGAGTTCAAAACAACAAATTCAGTGACAACTACCATTTTTGCCTTTGGCACTAAAAACTTCATGCATACTCATAGCTATGATGTGCAAATTCCCTTTTATTTCAGGGATGAAAATACTGAGAATGCTTCCTTGTTTCGTAGCAAGGTGAAACTATGGAATGAGGCTCAGAGCTGGTGTTATCCTCACCTACTGCACACGCACAGCAGGTCTTTCTATCTTGCGTCCAAGTTCTCTTATCTTATCTGGCATCCCAGATACAAGGGCAGCTGCGGGCTGTTGTATTTGAAAGATGGTGTGAAAGATCCCACAATCTGTGTGATCTTAACAATCCTATGAATGTAAGATTGGCTAAGGAGTGCTGACTGTAAAAGTAAGAGGTAAATTCAAATACCGCTCGTATTTTTTTTTTTGTCTACATCATCTTGTGCATAATGCACCTAGGTTATGTCGGTGGAAGAATCTGTAGAAACCAGTAATGGAAAAAAACGGCATTTTGGTTTTTCAACCAGTGTTTAAAACACTGATTTAAACACGGATAGTTTCATTCTGAAACCTCTGTTTCCTAGGTAAAATCACTCCACTCCCTCCCAAACCTATGGATTTTTTTTTTATCCCTTATCTAAACTTGACAAATCATTGAAAATGGCTCCATAAGGAATAATTTTATATCTTCAGAGATGATGGAGCTATTTTTATGATTTTAAATACGGGCAGTCACTCGTGGCCTAATACATCAACAGAAGAAATCTGGTTTTCATTAGTTTTGGATACAGTCTTGTATGTTTTCCTTCAAAACAGCTTATAGAGAAACAACAGACAAAGTGATGAGGAATATAAACTAATGACTAGAAGAGCTTTCACATGAAACCAGATATTAGATTATATCATAAGAAGGCCCCAGTATCCAGTCTTGATTCAGGGAAAAATGAGAATGCGGTTTGGCTGATTTCAGTGTGTAACGTGTGCCCGCTTCAAAACCTATCTCAGTTTAACTTCTATTACAAAAATGTATATCCTCTCGTGACCTCTTTCTGCTGGACTAGATGGACCTTTAGTCTGATCCTGTAGAGACATTCTTGTATACTGACACGACTGTCACGCACCAATCCAGTACCGAGTCTCTGCAAATCAGAACCTTTCAAAACGCTAAATATAAGTATGAAAATTCCATCTGTCACTTCAATGACGCTAGATTAGAGGAATAATTTTGCTGCTTTCAAACAGAACAGGTATTTTATATTACTTGAAAAAGATGCAAAGGAAAATCTTAATGCAGCTTGTGAAATAAAATACGTGTCTTATAAGCCAAAGGAAGGCTTTGAATGAGTAATTACTACTGCTCATTACTGGACAATAGCTGAAATACAAACAGTAAGCATTGTTCTAAAACTCTTCCAGTTTCAGAAAATGTAATTAAGATATACATCCCATGGGAAAAAGTCACTTTTTTTGTTAACAATTCCTATAGAAAGGCCAAGCACTTCTACATAGTTTTCTCAACAAAACTTTCAGTGTCCCTTATGGTAACCACATAGCACCGTTCCTTCTGAGAAGGCAGGAAAATAATTGTGGCTTTCTGGCAAGAATAGTTTGGGGGAGGATTTTTTGGAGGGATTTTAGATACTTTTCAGTATTTATTAGCATTTCAAGTTCTTTGATGAGATCAATCTCATCATAGCTCAGTGTATTTTGAACTACTTTTTTTTTTTTATTAAAATGATTTAGCACCAAAAATTTGCAAACCACAACGAAATACACATTACGTTTGCTCCCTATGGTCAAAGTAGGAAAGATAACCAAAAATATCTTTTCTCCCATAGGAAAGAAATGGTCAAATACAGAAATCCAAACTCATTTTCAGTGGAAAATAGCCAAAATCAAATTGTTAGTTGCTGAAAGAAGTGTTAGTCTTGAGTGTTCACCCAACCTCCTATGCTTGTGCTGGAAAATATTTAAAAGGGAAACAATTTCATTAATACATTGAGGCTGAGATTTTTAAAATACTGGAAGGAATACAACCAGACTTACTCTACTGAAAAGTACAGCTAAATACCCTGCATTTGAAATCCTTAACTCACATGTCCTTTCTTATTAACAGGTAAACCATTTAAAATGACTAACAGTTCATATACGTCACACGGACGTTACCTACTATGCAAATGCTGCTTCCATGTAAAAATGACTTTTTTTTTTGTATTAAATTGTGTGGTTAAGTGAAAGAAAATGTACGCCCTTAAAGCAGCATTACCTTTTGAAACAAAACTAGTAAAATGAGGAAATTCTGAGTTAAAGACTGAAACTCAACTCTTACCCACCCAGCTGTGCCCCAATATTACAGCTTATATGGAATTCATTATCAGCCAGTGCTGAGAGACCTCAACAATTCTTAACATACAGTAGGGCATAAAAAGGCAAGTTAAGGATAAAAAGTCCTCTGAAGCACTTTGACTTTCTCTGCTGTAGTGACTTCCAGTAAAACTAGTAAAATATTAGAACACTCTTCATTTTTGTAATATGATTTATCTGAAATCATGCACTTCCCTCTATAAAGAGAAAAAAAAATGTAATCCCATAACTTAAAGGGAAGTTTTCTGTGTGTTGAAATGGTAGCTTGTCAGTGTCTGTCAGAGTCCACACTTTGAGCAACTTTTTGTGTAACATTAAAATTTATCCTAGGAAGTGAAGGGAAACCTTTGACAGCTGGAATACACCCTATTAATTCACTGTATGAAGATATTAGGAAAAAAGTAAAAGAGAAGATAAGTTCTTGAAAATTCAATGTAGTGGAAAAACAGCAGCTCTTTTCAGACTTGTAGATTTATTTTTATTTTTCTAATAACTCTCCTACTAGTAAGAGTTAACAAAAAAAGAATTAATGCTAAACAAAACTCAGGAGAATCTAGAATTCAGGTTGTACGGTGTGATCAGAGGACTAATTTTGAATACCCAAAACTGGGAATATTGCTACAAAGATATCAGGAGACTGTTATGTGCAGAAATAGAAAACCCCTCTCAATGAGATTATTTTTCTTCTTTGTAAACACATTTTAAAAACTACTAAAGTTCAACTTCAAGTATTTTATGGCCCAGCTTTAAACACCAGAAAATAAGACTTAATGCTATAACAGAAATACTAACAGGCTCTTGACAATAGGCATGCAAAGCTGCACATTTGTATCACAACACAGCCTCCCAGCTAAAAAAAAACCTCACTAGTTACCCAGGATAGTGTGGAAAAAAGGAGCGTTGTTATTTTAGGAAAGACAGTCACTTGAAAATTGGCATAAAGCGGTGAAAATTAAAAAGGAAGCGTTCCCCCCCCCCCGAAATTCAACCTAACTGCTCCATAAAGTAATGCACAAATCATTCATTATAATGAGTCATAACAATGATTTGTGATCTTCCAAGTTTTCATTTTATGCCCCTCTGTTTTTCCTTAAAGACAGGAGGATAGACAAAGACTGGAAACTTTGGGTCATATGGATCACGGCACCACTGCTATGTCTGGAATTTTCTTATAAATATCCTATTGCTCTGAGGTTCATAGGCCTGACTGAAACAGCAGGGACGATCTCATTTGTACTTTTATAGTTGTAGAGGGATTTGCAAGAGTTAATGCAATTTTCCATAATATTTCTTACTGACTTCAGAAATAAAGGGAGAGTTCCCTTTTTAATCAGTATCTGAAACATTGTTAAATCTAAAGAGAAGGAGGACTTCTTTCAGATTTAACAGGGCTTTTCTAAGTGCTGATAATTTTAAAGGTACAAAGCAAGGCAACTTTTGAAAAAGAGAGAGGATTTCAGCAAAGTGTTTGTAGGTACCTGGCAGTACAGTAGTCCGGAGGACACATTTTCCAGCAGATTTTACTGCTTATTCGCAGCCTTCTGCCTTTTAAAGATTTTATTTTTTTTTTTCCTAAAAAGAAATGAAAATTATTCCTTTTGATTACAAGAAAATCTTTGAATCAAGGATGTATCTTCAGGTTCTGTTACAGAGGTGTATCTCTCAAAACAAACCATTTCACCAGTTGGAAGCCAAAGAAACCTCGTCCTTTCTTTTCATACAGTCACAGAAACCTTTTAAAGACATTTTGCTCACATTTTTATCCAGGCAGGCAGGAAGACTATGCTAACATGGCCGATCCAACTCAGCTATTGAGCCCAGGGACTGGAAAACAGGCACACGAAAAGGCAATTCTAATGTTGCCATGCAGGATTTCTCAGTGAAATACATTAGTACTAGTAGGTATATAAACCGCTTTGTTTCCTTACTATGTTCAGTACCCCTCCCATATATCCACTTAGTCAAGTCTTTGTAGTGCTACGTGGACTCAGAGAGAGATAAAACTAACTGACCTACTGAATTATCAAAAGTCTACTGATAAATTAGTCTCATCTTTGCATGATACAGTCTGTGCACAGGAATCCAAGGGTCCTCAAGATCAAACTTTCTCTGCCGTGGAGCCCGAAAGGTGCTGAGACTATGGTAAGAGAAGGACTCACTGTACTTAATGTTGCAGAGTGCATTGCAATGATCCTTATTAAAAATCTACACCTTGTCTGACTTGTGGCCCGAGCCCCTCCCAAGAATGAAGCTGACTGTGTATGTCTGCAGAAGGGAAACTCCAGTTTCATTACATGCAGTGGAGAGCTAAAAACTCTAAAAAGGCTACAAGTTTTTTTCAAGACTCTCTTGAAAATTCAAACAGCCATCATGCCTACCAGCTAGGAGACTCATCACTTGACAATTTATTAGAGGAAACAAGATGCCAACTTGTCACTGGAACAGGTAGCAGAAACCACAGTCGCACAATCGACAAACACTGTTGCTTTTGTTGCAAGAAATCTTCACTACGAGCCTGTGGTCTGGGAAAAGGGCTAATGGGGAAAGTCAGTCCCAGAGGAATGACTGATGGATGTATAAGGAGTGAGCAAAATTATGAAAACAGGTGGGAGAGAGAAGAGTGTGGTCCTGAAGAAACACTACCTATTGAGCAGATGGAAAACCTTGAGGAAGTCATTGGCGAAAATATGAACCATGTACCGTTGGTTTCACTCCTTCCTTGTCATCTCTAACATCTATAACCAAGCACTGCAATTCTGCAAAATTCCCTTCTCTCTTCACTACTGCATTGAAGGGATAGTGACAAAGTAGACATAAATAATATCTGAATTACTACATGGTATTAATTTACTGTATTGTACTGTATCAAATTATAATAATTAAATCCATTAGCTTCCATTAACAATAAAAGCATCCTAAAAATACATCAGAAACCTATGTTTCAACTTTACATGAAGTACTTCTGTGGAACTTTCTATGTCGAGCAACAAATATTAGAAAAAAGTATGCAGTTTTCAGAGGTTTCGTAAAATTACACATCTCATCTCTAACACCAGGTGACATTTTTAACACGTCCTAGAGTCTTTTTAAGGATCAAAGACACTCACTGTTCTGTTTAACACACTTGAGGAGTTGCTGTTTTCCATCTGACCACTAGAGCATATGTGTGCACAAAAGTAACTCTCCTAAAATACCCAGAGGAAATATGGTATGACTTGAGCAACGAATTTTCTTTTAAGGAATATGCAAAGTGAGAATGGTTCGATGTCTACACCGCAGTTACAAACTCTGTCTGAAGAATCAGAGGGATGACCAGAGGAGTACTGTATTTCCAGATCTGCTCATATAATGACCTCTAAGTAGCCTGCAAACTTCCTGCCCAGGGTCAGGACTGTGTAGTAAGAAACACTCGCCCTGCTTCATTTCTTGTCATTGAGTTTCTATCCCAAGGGCTATGACTATGTTGAGTTTCAATTAATATCTTAAAGATCATAGGTGATATTGCCAATGGAAAGCATCTATTAATTATGACTTGCTGACTCCAGAAGAGGAAAAAATCTCTAGGAGACAAGCAGCAAAATACACAAAGTGTTTAGCTAATGGAGATATACTGGGTAAATACTGGATACAAGTGAAAAATATCCTTACTCTGTATCTAGATGGTATTTGGATAGACATAATAACATCTAGAATTGCTCTTCTACTTTTATAGACTATGTTGTGCTATTAGTGAGGAATTACATCCTAAAAAAATGCAGTTGAGTCTGAATGATCATTAAAAAATGGCTTTCACCTGTTCTCTCCTTAATAGATTTTTGCATACATTAGAAAAAGAAATCTCTTTCTGAAAAAAATCCAGCTAATTTACCCAGTATTTACACAGCTGATTCAAGAAGTACTTTCCAAAACTCTACAACAAATCCAGTTGTTTACCAGCAACGAGCCCTCATTAGACAACTAAGGAATTTTACAAAAGAAGTCAGGGTATGAAAAACCTCACCAAGTTATTTCGTATATAAACTCAAAAGCTCTGGGAAATCCAGATATAATCACCTGCATGATTTTATACATATCATTCCTGGTCTGCCCTGTACTTACAAGGAATGGCATATTCTGTATTATCAAAGAAAAAAGGTTTTCAGGAAGAAACAAAGAACACACCACTAATTCACATCTTCAAATCCCTTATTATCCTCTGTGTACACTTGCACGTTAGTTAACTAAACATAAATCAGTAGATTGACATGTGCCAGTGTTTAGATACCAATTTAACACCTCTGCATAAAGTTAGAGAGGAGAATTTAAAAAGTCACTTTGAATTTATTATTTCTAGAAAGAGTAGACAAAAGTCTTTGAGGATTAATTTCACGCTGTGGGTTAAATTTCACTCTCACGATAGGCCAACTATTGCCTGGGGCTCTACAGATAATGAACCTGCCAGGGGATTAGCAAGGAAACACTTGTGTTGTTATAAATCGTGTACACTTCCCTTTCTAACCAACTTCATCCTTCGTGACATTAACAAATTACACTCTCTGTCCATGTTTCCATATAATGCAAGGCTGTGAACGACCCTGAACCAACAGCAGGTTAGATACGATCTTCTCAAGGCATAAATAGCTATTAAATTTGCTTGAAAGATCGAGACCTCCTGAAGTGAGAATGTAAGACATTTTATGTCAGATCTCTCCAAGACCCAGAGAAAACTTGGGATGAAAAAAAATCTGTCTCAAAAATATCAGCTAATACAGGCTAAAATGGCTTAGAAAGAAATGTGCACAAAAGAATTACATGCAACAGAGAAACTGAGGAAATTTTACGGATGAACAATCTACTACAAATAGTCTAAATCAAGCAAAGATGTTAATCACTTGGCTTCACTGTAAACAATGGGTTTACTAAAATGCTCAAGCACATAATTTATCATACGGATGCTAGACTAGAAGTTCCAATAATATTTTTATGCCTCGGGCCAACTAGACTACGTACGATGCAGATATACATGTTTTCTGTATTCGATCCTTTCCTCCTTCCTTTTCTTGAAAAGTTTCATACTTTTACCTGTAAAAAACTACTCATTTTCTAGATAATGCATGCTGAGCTGTGTTGGCATGCACTGGTAGTGAAATTGTGCAACAGTACCACATTAAAGTAGAAATATGACATCATGAACTAGATCCTTTATTTACACACTATCATATAAACAGAAAGGCAAGAAAAAGGTCCAAGCTCTGGATCTACTTTTGCAGATCCAAATCAGCTTAGGACACCATTCCCTGAATTACTGCTAATGTCTCCTGTAGGGAGAGAGACTCCTAAAACTGGTATGGTTCTAGTAATACAGCTCATTCTTCTACATCTTTCAGAGCAACTGAGCACAACCACAGAAAGCAATTTTTCGTACCCTACTGCTTTCTCACCTCCTCTGAATCCAAAGCCTTCTTTAAGACAAATCCTCTCCAGAAGGTGCAGCATTGCATCACTTCTAATTGCCACACCCTAATCATCCATGTTAAAATACACAAGAGATTTACTCTTTGTGCTGGATTGTAAAAGGCACGGATAGTTTTATCTTTTACTCCTCTTGTCAAACAGCCTGGCCATGACTCTGTGCTAATGCTCCCTTAGACACTCTGAGGGAACACGACCTGACAAGTCGTCCCTGGACCCTAAAAGTAGGAGCTTACGATTTTAGAAAAGCGGCCAGTTTTGTTCCTTTACTCCTATTTCTGCAAGCCAAGCGAGCTCTGCTTTCCCTGGCTGTATTTACAGACTGCTGCTCTTCAGCCACAGGAATCATGCTGAGCTATGCCAGCTGACCTACTGCATGGTTACTATTGTTCTCACACGACCAAAACAGAGAAAGACTAATTTTGCCATTTTGCTCTTGCAATATACCAGTGAGATTTTCTTTACTGCCTACAGTAAACAAGTAGTATTTGCTGCACTTTCCGCTTAACTTTCTAACTGGACAGGAAATGACACAATTGTATTAGGAGGCAGATAAAGTAGAGCAACAAATATCTCACGTTCAAGAATTTGCCATTCTGACTCCTTGGCATCATATAAGTCTGGGCAACTGTTCTTTTAACCTACCCACACAGCTGAGCCAGCTCTGTATCCAGGAGTGGGACCAGACCTCCGGCCAAAATTATTTTTAATGAAAGACAAAACCAATTAAAATGACTAGACGACTATGGTTTAGGCAGCCTTAGTACTGGGAAGACAGTCAAGTGTCGCTAACATCTTACATTTTCTACTGGGGGATTTAATTCATTGAGTAGTGCTTCTGATGGCGAAGTCAACTTAAGAAGGTCACTGCTTGTTGCCAGACTCTCTGTTTTGCTGATGCAAATATTTATGAGGCTATGCCGCAGAAGAAAACCAAGCACCCTCCATCTGAATTTCTGCTTTTAAATCAGATTGCTTTATTTTTCATGCTCTCAGGGGCGCGCATAAAATTCACAACAAAATTAACACAGCTTTCCTTGAAATAATTACTTTCATTTTCCTGATGCAGTCTGTTCTGTTTTATACCATAGAGTTTCATGGATTCTATATTCAACATCACATCTAAGAGACATATCACATGGTACATGTCTCCAGATCCCAGCAAGTACCAACTTAAAACAGAAAGCGATGCCTTCATCTAAAGGGGTCAAAAGGAAACAGAGCAAGAAAAGAACTGCTGTCAAGTGTAGTGGGAATGAATCAGCGAGGAGGAACCTGGGACAGGTTGTTAAAAAGGACAAAGAAGGGAGGGAACAGAGGGAACAGATTTGGTGGAAAAAGACAGTCACTAGAGTAAAGTGGACAGAAAGAGATAGATGTTTGGAGCTAGTGAAAGCAAAGAGTAAAGGAAAAATAGGAGGCTGGAAACAGATATAAATGAAAATACCTAGGCCACAGGGATCTTCAACAAAAACCTTTTCAACATTTTCAGTGAGTGTAATTGTTTCATGAAAACCATGTTCCCTGCCTCTCTGTGGTTTGTTTTCAGAAGCGACAGGTTCAGCCCGTGAAACTTCTTAAGAGAAAACTTTCGATTTTATAAGTATTCCCACAAGATATGTTTCTTAAAGCAAACATATAGAAATAAAAATGTGCAGCAACAAGGTTTTATTTTGAGATCCCTTCCTTCTTAAGTGCAATGTGGTCATGTGGCCCATGTGACTGAAGAGACACATTATTATGGATTGTGCAACTTAGAGTTTCCTGAAAGCCAATGCCTTTAAATTCACATATTAAGTTCACTTAGGATGGAACAATAGCGCATATTTCTCAGTTGGTATTTACTTGAATAAAAAAGAAAATCTAAGTCAGCTTAAATAAATTTTATGCTACACTTCTAACCACAGAATAGTGCACTTTCTACTTTGCATTAAACAATTTAAGTTCACATCTGTCACATATTAGTTGTTGCCTCTCTTCCCCCTTCCCTGAGGGGAGCTTCTTGTTTTGAGAGAATTTTAGTGTCTGTACTTCTGGCTAACTCTTGATTTATAAAGGAATAATTATAAAATTAATGTAAATTTATTCCTAATTTTGATATTTCTATTTCCTCTTCATTGACTATGAATTGCTACTCTTAGCTTATAGAGGAAGAATTTAAAGAAAATCCTACCAACAAACGGAATAATAGAAATAATTGCTAAACATCACCTGCTTTTATTATATCTGTTTTTCTTAAAGAAAATAATAACTGGGTGTGATGTATAAGAACAGTCTTTGCCATCTGCCAAGTAGTTGCCTTCTGGACAAACTGATACCCTGAATGATTTTGTCTTTTATAGACTGAGAAGTTCCTATTAATACATGGCACATACAGATGAGGTTAGTAGAGAAACGCTTTTTAGCGAACAACCAGGAGGCAGAGATTCTCATTAAGAGGTGAATATTTAGTGATACTCATTGTTATTCTAACGGGCACTAAAACACAACAAACATTTAACTCTAAACAATGTTTTACAATTTGTACGTAAACAGTAACTAAAGTGAAATTCAGTAGACTTAACACGTTAATTATAAGTAATTAAAATGAATGATTTAATCATCTCTTCCAGGTGGTAATAATAATTTACCTAGGGAACATTTTTGTGTCAAGATTTTTTTCAAATTTACAGCCAACCTAAACTTTGAAAAGAGAAGAGCCCAGGCACTGCTTGACAAGCTGAATTAATGTGTCTATCAGCATTAAGCCCATGCTACACAGTGACATCTCTCCAGTAGGTAAACTGCCTCTGAGACTAATGTGTCTTCACTTATTATTTCACATCTCTTTGGCTAAGCTCTGAAATGCCAGAGGATACAAATGATCTTGTCTTCAAAATAATTTAAAGCTCGCTGCAATACAGAATGGAAAAGGCAGAGAGCGGGGTCTTGTCAAAATGCAAACCCAGCGGAGGGTGTCAGGAGGCAGAGCTCGCTGTCTGTAACGGGATCCTTCCACACACCATAATCTCCATTTTATTTTGCCTAATGAGGCAGGAGTTAAAACAGTTGACCTGATCAAATTCAGATGGCAGCCCTAAAGGATGAGCCCCCTGCTGCACTCTTGTCCCGACACCCTTTGTTACCTCCAAGTGAGCTGAGACCAGGCTGTGAACCATGTAAATAGGAGGTTTCCAGGTTAATGAAAAGCTGCAACACCCTTCAGAATTGGGACAGAAGGCTATGCTTTTCTAATCCAAAAAAAGTTTCATGAACCTCAGTAATAAAGTTTAACAAATGCTGGTCATTTTGAACCTCACAAGCAGACACTTGACAAAGGGTAATAGTTTCCTTAAAAAAAAATTTCTTATTCTATAAGCGCTGCTCAGCACATATTGTTAGAATAACACAAATTTGTTTTCTTATGACAAATTCAAATATATCAATTAAAAAAGAATGTCTTGGGAAAAGGTAGTTAATGGTTCTTATGAACTGATGTTTTTATTAGGTGATGGCATGTTTGCTGTTTCATTTCATTACTTATCTGCCAAGGAGTTTCTTTCAACACCAAATCAGAATCTACACGCTACAATCATGTAACACATTCAATTTCAGTCCATGTGCTCCAGCTGCTGACACAGATAAATCTTTAAAAGCGGAAAAAATATAAAAATCGCCTACGCAATCTTTCAGCGTGTGCCGTAATTTGCAGACTTTTACATAAAGGACATAAAAAACTGGATTCACCAGCCATACTTTTACCTGCCACTTGAAAGATGAGACTGTGTTGGAGAGTAAGTCTATCGTGTCTACAGAGAGGTGTGCAGAGACAGGGAGTGTCCCTTTGGCCTTAGTGAGCACATAGCTTTTTGTTCAACTTGGAGCGTGAAGGGAGGGGGCTCAAACGTGCTCACAAAAGATCATGTAGATAAATGAAGTGGATGAGA
Organism: Baryphthengus martii; assembly: GCA_013396935.1. NCBI lineage: Eukaryota > Metazoa > Chordata > Aves > Coraciiformes > Momotidae > Baryphthengus > Baryphthengus martii. Next base: position 276,296 of record VWZK01000012.1, on the reverse strand, counting down.
TACACATAAAAACACCTCAATGCATCTCTAGAGTTCCATCAATAAGTTTGAACACACTTCCTGGTTTGGGATGTTTGAATTTTTTTCTAACGTGAAGCGTTTCAGATTATGAAAATAAACATACTAACACACAGAGAACATATTAAACTAGACAGCGAGATAATTATGCCTGCATAGTCAAAAGAAATACATGCATGATCTGTGCTTGGCTTCTGCATTTACACTCTTTTAACTCTACTGAAAATTTATATTAATTTATCTGCATTAAGGAAAAGTGTGACAGATTTCACATTTGTCATGTTTTAGGTACATCTCCTGGGTGGCTATTCATTTCTTACTTAGTATACATTACAAATTTTGTGTTCAGATTTCACTGGACTGTATTTTTGGTCCCTTTTGCCTTTCCTCAATCAGGCATTTGTGACACTGCTTTTCGTACATTCCAGTAATCAATTCCGAAGCCATTCATCAGGATTTCAGAAGCCACTCTTGAAAAATTAGATACATGTGCTCGGTGTAAATGGGAATGCAATGATTTATGACACAGGTCATTCTGAAAACCCATGAGTTCTTCTCCAGTGACGTGCCAGAAATCACAACTATTACTATAGGGCTGCGATCTGTTTATTATACCACTTATGGGTGGTGCACCACGTCTAATTCATTTTTAATGTGTTACATTTTTTTCTGGTTGATTTTTGAAAACAAGATTTACAGTTGTTTAGGGTTCGACAAGAATAGTAAACTGCTGGTTTAGTTAACATGTTTTAAAATGGATTGATTAAACTATCAGTCTGTTTGCACTCAGTGCTCCAGCTCTGAAGGCAGTATTGTTTTAATGGCAACTACAGCAGTCAGCAGTTCTGTAAATCATGGGATATGCATCCCTTTGGTGAAAGAACCATGGATGCTCAAGCTAACTGGCAGGGAAGAAATGAAATTCCTGGGTTCTCTTCAGTTTACAAAGGAGAGAGCGTGGCAATCGCACCAGGAAAAAAAAAAAAAGTATTGCCAGAAGCTCATGATCACAGTTACCTGCTCAAGAGAGAGTTGAGTAAGCTCCTCAACCATGCAACTCACAAAACCTTCTCCTTTCATCTGCTGTATTTCATCAGCTCCTTCCCGTCGGTAATATGAAAGCAACAAAGCAGTTCTGACACACACAGAGCACAAATCAAATGAGGTTTTTTCTTGGTGCTCGCCACAGCTAAAAAAAACACGGAGGTTGTTTACTGCTTTGGTAATGACACAACTTCTACCCAGAGGTTGAGGGTAAACTGCTAAAAAGTATCAACTAACTAGTTTATAGTATAGATGCAGATAAGATTTTATCAAGAACTTAAGAGACCTGTACTCCTTAATTAATGCTACTTCACACAACATAGAGCTCTGGTTGTGTGACACAGCAACAGCCACGTGGATATGCATCACAAAGGTTCAGACAGAGGCCATCTCGGCCGCTGTGAATGTGGGGAATTAGCCTTGGCCTGGCAAGTACACCACAATTAGTTTGTGCTAAAGCAGAATCCTTACATACATTTTAAGCGTTCATGTTATTTACCATCACTCCTCTTTGATTCAAGGGGCGAGTTTAAGTCAGTCACCTAGGCTCCCTGCAGAATCACCGCAGACACACGCATCTCCAAAGTCCAATCCAAAGATGAGTATCAAGGATCGATGGAATTATTTGTCCAGCATAATTGTTCCTCTCTTTCCTTTGACTATAGATGGAGCTGTCTACCTTTGATATGCTACCAAGGCTCTGGCAAGAGCCCTTAAAGAAGGGGCACACGTTTGCCAACAGTCTGTTTTCTTAGGTAGCTCTTTGGGTTTTGATCAATAACAGAGGTATTTCACATGAACACACAAACAACTTGTCATAGGAGAGAGCAGGTCACTTAAACTTGCTAGCTAAGTATTACCAAGTGTCCCCAGACTTCCACAATCAGATCCTCAGGGCACAGTATCACTGTAAGTGTCCCAGTATTTTGTGGAGGTCACCACCAGAGCAGCAATGGTGAAATTTGGATAGACAGTCATTCCACTCTGGTGGGCTCTCTTTCTCCACGAGACTGCAGTGCCTGGGGGAGGTTGTCCTCTTTGGATACGTGGTGTAATCCAGACACCACAGGATGATAAAGAAAGTGGCAGAAGGTCCAGAATAGCGGTGAGGCATAGGAGGAAGTTCAATGACGGCAGACAGCATCTCCATTGATTGAGCACCCACAAACATGTCCGTGGACAAGCAGTTACACTAATAACATAGGCTTGATATACAACCACAAGATTTGTCCACAATGCAAAAGACTGTACAAAAAGAGATGTAAAACAACAAAATACTTGCTGAAAAATGCAACAGAATTAGACACCAATGTGTATTTTGCTTAATCCCAGAAGAAAACCCATGAAACCTAAATTACTAAAATTTTGTGGGTCCACTCTGTAGATAACTTGGCCCCTTTATGATTTGCTTCTGACCATCCCCTTCTCTGTCATTCCTTTAAAAGACTTTCAAGTGCAACAGAATACAACAGTGTTATATTTAAAGTCCAGATTAAAATCCTCAGGTGTGGTAGCAGTGAACTATGGTTTACATATGCAATGCCTGAAGATCTGTTTAACTGCAACAGATTATTTCCGAGCAACTGCACAAGCAAATGCAACCTACTACCTAGCCTGCAATTATTGCTTTCCAAAGGGACTGTGATTTTGCAATAGTTTTGGCTCGAAAATCAGAAAGTTTAGTTCTACATTTAATGTACAATTAAAAAAAAATAAATATTTTTCACTCTAGTAGCTCTTTGCTTAATCTTAGATTAAGACAACAGGATTCATCAGCTGAAAAATGAAAGCCACTTGCAAGGGAGAAAGACAAGTATGGTATTAGATTTTACACCCATGGAAAGACTATTTGCTGGTGGATGAGACCAGAGGATGGTAAAACAAAAAGAAAAACAGGAGTCAGGATTTAACTTGCTAGATTTTCCAAATATACATATCAATGATATCTTAAAATAATTTTGATTTCAGAAAACTCTCACATTTAATACAGGAATGAAGGAATCTCAAAGGATGTGCTTACATTATTGGACTTTAGATTATACCTAGATTATGTTTTATCCCTGTTTCCAACTTTAATTATTGTTTTATCTATGAAGTCTAGAGTCAGTGCCATTACCTTTGAGCTGAAGAATGTATTAGATAAGATGCATAACACATCTTTTAAAATCTTGTCTTCCCCAAGCTTGAATTATGTAGGCACAATTATGTTCAGACATCTAGCTACTGTTTTAAAAGATAAACTCTGCTGTCAGGGACCTTAGGAAGACTGGGTTTGCATTCAAATCAAAGGAACAGCAGAAGTCAGTAGGTCCCTGAAGACAGAACCTTTTCTAAACCAGACAGGAGAGGATTTACTGCACATAAGTTCCTGCAGCGATGATAAATGCAGCAAGCACGCTACATAATATGATGTTTCATGTACACTGCACAGCTCTATCATCTCTGGTTCAGTTATGTCCCTCTAAACCGGCTGGAATGATTTCTTCTTTGACAATATTTCTGGCTACATTACCTACTAGATGATTCTGATAAAATGCTAAGGAGGTTTTCTTTTGAAATGAGTCCATCCAAGAATTAGCTCAAGAACCCTGTGGGAGTATTGCCCACCCTTTGATTTGGTTTAAAGATGCTTACTCTTCTGGATTTACTTAAGTTTAGCTAGCTCTACAAGGAAGAGTGATTCAGCAAATAGGCATTTTTATCTTAATCACAAACCCAAAAATTCATCCCAGAAAGGGCATTTACCCCAAACTGCCATGCACATGCCTTTTCAGCACACTTGATCTCAGCTCTTTAATGTAAATGTTATTTAACGTTTTAAACTTTTATATATATACGTGTATATATACGTATATAACATATATAAACGTTTTAAACTTTTTCAATATTTCCTCAATAAAGTTAACCAGCAATATTTCACAAAAACTAGAGAAAGAAGAAAAGAGTGATCCTGTTGTAATACATTTATCTAGTACTTTATCACAGAATAAAATCTTATTAACAACAACTGAAAGCGTATTAAAGATATGTCCAGGAACAATGTCAGCGGTAAAAAATCAGAAGTAGCAGACCTTACTTTAAAACACATCACAGGGAACTGCCAGGGAAGAATGTCTATCAGTGCAAGAGTCAAGCACTATATGCAAGTTTAACATGTAGTCTAATAAAGCAGATGGACTCCTTGCTGCTCTTAATCATGGTATTTTTCACCATGATGTAAGAAAAGGAGAAATTCTCTTTAGATAAACATGGATCAACACTGACGACCATGAGAAGCCCAAGTCAAGACTTTCATGGAGCTGCTGACTTGAGCATGTCAGACTTGGGTGTGGGAATCTACCACAAGAAGTGAAAGGACTTCCAGTAGAGTAGGCTTATAGTTGTCATGCCATAGATTCGTGCAAAAGTTCTTGCTTGTCAGATAGGACACTGAAGATTTGAACAGAGTACGTATGGAAGGAGATTCTTTTGACACTTGTCAAGAAATGAGCGGGGATATGAAATGGTGTGAAGAACAGGACTTTTCCCATTTGAAGGGTGTAGTGGTGATGCTGAAGCAAATACATACTATATTTATTGTCTGTGGTCACCAGGCCAGATTCACCACCCCAAGGAGCACGGGTAACTTTTGAAAGAGTAAGACTGTTTCAGAATTTTTCTTACAGTTCAACTAAAATAAGATCCAGTAAAAAACCTCAAGAAAAATACAAGTTTGGAATGACATTCTTGAGGGCAGCAGCTGAAGTGCCAGCTCAACTTCTGGTACTTGGGCATATCACACATACCACACAGAGGGGAGGTGGAGGAACACATCACGGACATAAAAATATTCTGTATTTTGAGTGTGCATGATTCTGCACCTGCAGCATAGACGTACATATGGCAATCATTTTAAGAATAGATCCATCTGACACCAAAATGTTTTGGTTTTTTTTTTTATTCCTATGAGGAGCAAAAATGTGACCTTCCATCTTGTTATTTTGATTAAGGGGGGCTGTAGTTGGAGAAATGAGAGGCAAGATATTAGTGTTTCCAGTACTCGCAACAGAATCTGGCAGTGACACATGGGAGTTCCTGCTTTGTTACAACAGTCTGTAGTTAAACCATGTGCACAGGTGAACATGCTGGAGGAATGTCTTAATCAGAGTCCATATTTTTAGCAGTTACAGAAGTTTGAATAAGGAATTACGCCACAGAGACTGAGAGATCAAGTCACCTGTGTGGGTTTTGGGAAGGTCAAGTCCAAGTCTGCCTTTCGATTCAGGAAAAGAGGAATTTGAACTGGTTTTCTCATTTCTTAACTATGCGCTATGATGATGATGTCATTGTCTATTCCAGATCAGAGTTTGCTCCATCAAATCTATGTTGAAATTAAGTATTTATTACATGGCTTCTTCATAGATATTAAAATGTGTAATTGCTGAACATACTAATTTATATTAATTTCAGAAATATATTAAAATACTTATTTCCTCAATAGCTTTGAAGTTTTTCATTGACTCTCTGAGTCAGCACCTGAATACTCAAGGAACACGACAGCTGCTGAGCCCATCACACGTTACTTCAACGACCATGAAAATGAGGACAAATAGATCAAACTAAGGTGAGCTTCTGTTTAACTATATGACGGAAACCAGCACAGCTGGAGGCAATTCTTAGCAAATTGATCAGAATTCCTTTACTTTAACTTCAGCTTTACTAATAAATAGACTTCCATAATTTTCTGCAATCAATCTAAACATATTTGCAAAATTAGTGAAACATTTGATCTTGAAATGTTCTCTAAATTTTAAGTACGTAACCTTGAAGAAATTACCTAGTTTATCTTTCTGCCAAATTGGAAAAGAGTAACTGTTTATAATAAAATCTTGTTAACTAAGTAAACTTTGTAGAAGATGCATGTTCATAATTAATTTGCTATGTAACAAAACTGGTTGCTTTGCTTTGCTTTTCAAAATTCAGTATTCACTTTTGTTACCAGGTTTGTAGTCCAGTCTTCTGTTTTGTATGAATTTCTGGAACTAGTAGCAATCCCAATGAAAATCTGAAAAGACTGGAGGTATGTTGATGCACTTTTGCCAGTTTTTAAAGTAAGCACACTTCATCCAACATCCAAACATTTTTTTTCTGGATAGATCTGTTTCTTTTAAGAGGTTTTTCAAATACTCTGTGAACAAGACAATCTTGAACTCCCTTTGAACATCACAGGTATTTGGAAAATTTAATGAAAATACACTTTTAAAAAATGTAATCGATCTGGCTTTCACCTTTTTCACAATTATTTCTGCAATTACAGACTGGCAAAATCTGAAAGCAATAGAAACATCCTATTTGCTAAAATAAACGAATGCACTGAACTCTTTTTTTCCTAAAAGCCCACGTTGCAATCCCTCCTAAGGGACAAAAAAATAACAAGAAAAAGATGGAGTTTGAACTCAAAGCAAACATAAAAGCTTTAGTTACAAAAAAAAATCAATTACACACCCCAATTTGTTTTACCAGCAGCCAAAGGGAAACCTAGTTAGCATGTTACAGGTTCCAAACATCTTAGATCTACATGTTTCACCAAATTTTACATTATGGCTATTTCTAAGAAACAAACTAACAATTAGAGACACCTGTTAAAAAGTGCCTGTGCTCTGTTCACACTTCATGTAGTATCTTAAAGTGACAGCATATTAAAATGTCACAGCAATTCTTTTGCATTACAGAAGTATTTATAGCAACAGACAGTGCAATTAAATTCCCTGCTAAGTACTTGCTTAGCGTAGGACTAAAATACACTGACGTAGAAAGGAAAACTATTGAAAGATTAGAATACTACAAACCACAGAATTACAAAAGACACGTGTAGAAAGAAATCGGTGTCTAGATTACCACCCCCCTTCCAATTTTATGTACTTTTAAAGCACATAATACACTTCCATAGATAGTCCAGCAGTTTTAGAGGTATAAGCCCGTATTGTAAAGTGAGCATTGCAGATAAAAGAAATACAACCACATTGAAATTATTTATTTCAAAACTTTGCCTTTGATTATGTGCCCAGACACTATACAACTTGCACATCAATGAAATATTCTTTGAATTTGACCCCAGCAGCATAGACATATGTGCCTAACTCATATCAGAAGTTTCTGAGTGGGAACCAAGTCACATTATGGGCCATACCTGAGAAACAGAACAAGATAATACACCTTCAAAGAGTTTCTAGACATCCTTTTTATAGAGATCACTAATAGAGCAAAGTTACACAAAAATTGCAGCTTGACAGAGTGGCTCGCAATGGGAAAATTTCACTTTGAAAAACTTTTGTCAATTTAGAGGAAAATTCCAAAAAATAGGAAAGTCTACATTTATCAAAACTGAATTTCTAACAAAACCTGGCTTAAAGATTCCATGTGCATGCAGATGGTCAGAGCAGAGCATCCAAAACACTCTGGCCACATTTCAGTGCTCAGGGGTGTATGAAGGGTGCTGCCCCCTTTTACCTAGTGAAAGGTAAAATTGGACAGTGCTTTAAAAATGTTTGACATTTTCTCATCTATTTAAAGTCATGGATATATATCATCCTGAATTCCAAAAAACAATATATATACAAAAAAAGTTAAATCATATGTTATCATGCCAAATTATCTACCGATATTTAGCATACGTAACTGATTACTCTGAGCCCCAGGACTTCGTAGAGTGAATTTAATAGTATTGTAATCAAGGGTACAATACTTTTATCCACCTGTCCTGACACATTGCCCCATGTTCCCACTTCGTAGCAGAAGAACAAAACGAACTGTCCCTCCCCTATTTTTCATCATAGCCTTAGCTTTAAGGCAAGTGATGTCAAGTAAGTTTGATGGTCTGTGAGCTGTAGTACATGAAGAGCCACCATGTTTTCACTTCTGGTATACTTCTGCTACTGGGGCAGTAACCACTGGCAGAAGGATGGAGGGAACAGCTGGGGCTGTTCTTCAGGACACCCTTAGTCATCCTTGGATGCTTCAGGAGACTTTCTCTGATGAAGGTGTGAGGCTGAGGGAATTTCAGTCCTTGCTCTGCTACTAAGGGAAATTGTTTCATTTTTTTCTTTTTTTTCCTCTCTTTTATCTGCTCAATAAGGGATTAAAACCTTTCAGGTGTTCTTAGGACTGCTGCAAAGCTGCTTGCACAGTGTCCAGAATACATGAAGCACAAGGAGCATTCAGCAGCTGTGTAGTTGCTGCAGTTTCACACAGGCTTCCAAAGCAGCAGCTGCGCAACTTTTATCTCTAAAAGACATTTTCTTTTAACGTTTATCTCTGCTTTCTGAAACATAACTCATCAAAAATTTAGCTGACCAAATTTCTGTTTATTCTTTTTATTATGCTCTAGATGAAAACCTCAGTCCATTTTTCAAATAGAAGCTTTAAAATACCAGTAACTCCAGCAAGCTGTTTAGAAACTAACTTATCTGCAGATAGCAAAACAACTTCCTTACAGAGGCTTCTGGCTCTTTAGTCATATCAATTAAAATTTGGTGCAACTGCAGGAATGATGTCTTCCAAGAGCACCTGTGAATCGCCCATATGCTGTGCCAGTTTTACGATTTGTCACCCAAGACTGGAGCTTGCATTAGCCTTAAGCAATGTGATTAAGGGGAAGGAAGGACTGTGCGCCAAGGTTTTCAAAGGCGTTTTGTGCAGTTCCACTGCACTCAGGCTAGCCAAGAACAGTGGAACTGTTGTAGCCCTGGTGCACGTAACAACTCTGGGAGTTTTTCTAATCGATGCTGAAATCCTATTAGTCACAAGGGTCCGTCCTGGCAGCCGCAAAAAGCTGGAGTATAAAAGATATTCTGACTGTTGATTTCTTTCCAGAATTACCTATTCCCATATAAGAGTTTGTGAAGAACAGGTGAAGCAGAGTCATTAATCCACCTCTGTACCACCTTCCACCTAAGGATTTCTGTTTCACTGAGGAAATTTTCCAGTGCCAAAATCTCCCTCGAGGTCCCTTGAGTTGTCAGAATAACGTGAAGAGACAAGAACAAAACTTTGCCCTTCCTCTTCAACAGCTCTTAATACTTCTGCTGTCTACATTTCTACAAAGGCTACAAAGTAAGTAGAAATGGTATCATTGATGCATCTAATTGATCTGAAAATATTGTTTGGCTAATTAGTGATAGTAGCTTCTGTAGCGGAGCCAGCAGATTCTATTACCCTTGTTCCACAGGTGTGATTTTTTTCTGATATTTTGTTGATTCTAATGGATGAGATGCTTTTCATGTTGCCTAGAATGCATGTGATACACTCCTTATCATTCTTTTATTATTTTTCTGATGATTTGTCATGCAAATCAAATAGCGGACGGAAAGGGGCTAAGTCAGTGAACTTAGCCCCTGTTATCCCAGGCAACTTATGACAGATGTGCCTTTATAAGTCACTTGACCCAAGAAAGTAACTGAGCTCTACTGCAAAGATAGGAGGCCTTTTGTCTCCACAGCACCTACTAGAAGGGTAATCCACAATCTTGTTGAGATGCCTAAAATCTAATTCCTGGTTTTAAATACATTCAGGAGAGTTTAGACTTAGTTATTTTTATGCTAATATTATAGCTATGAAGACAAAAGATCAGAAGGTCATCCATACTAATATCTAGTCTGGTCAAGAGAGGATTATTAAGTCAGTGTATGATAAGATGACAAATATATATCCATTGTATTTCCAGGTTCCAGGATTCTTGAGCTTAAGCTTCTTGTTAAGTATGCCCTTGCTCTCTCCTATGTGACAGCATCTAAGTACAGGAACAAGGCTTTATATACAGCCCCATACTTATTTATATAGCCAGATACACTTTCTAGCTAAGGCAGAATATTTCGTGTTTCCATTTTCACCACTGCCTGGACAGAGAGGTCTCATTTTACATCTTACCATATTCCTCCCTCGCCAACTGCACTTACTCTTTGCTGGACAGTTTGCCCTTTTCCTTTCTCCTTGTTCTTGTTGAATTCATTTTTGGCCAAATTAGAGAGCTGAATCTGCTGAACACAGGGCTAGCATGAGGAAATGTGAGGGTCCTTTTAGTACCCATCAATTAATATATCTGCTGAAGATTTAATTCAAAATTTCAACCTTAATTACATGTTTCACTGAAAAGTCAACAGCTTTTTGTCACATGAAAACATATGTTATGGTAATAACAACAATGAACCTTTGTAATATTGTGCAATTTTGTTAACAGGTAACTTCAGGAATCCTTTAGCCATTTAAATTTGGCAAAGTATTTAGACACATGAATTAAGTATTGCAGAGCTAATAAATGATTACTATGAAGAACAGGAATTCATTTTCCCATAATTTAAATGATTTGATGCTTCTGATTTAAGCTATTCTGTGATTAGTTGAACTGCTGTTAAGATTTCACCTGAAGGGAAATAAAGGTGGTTTTCATCCTCAATTCCTTCTCCCCTATTTCTATTTATTTTTCACAGTGTGGTCCTGCTCCTTTCTCTATGATAGCTCTGATACTCTGGACCCTTCTAATAAGCTGATTCAACTCACATATTCATCAGAAACTGTACCAATTAGTCCTCTCCTAGGTTGGTATGTTGTGCTGGCCTGTGGGAAACCATAGCAAGGTCAACAGCTTGTGGAAGGAGTGTGGCCAACATGAGGGAGATAAACGTCTTGTCCTTCTAGCAACAGTGACCTGCAAAATCAGAATTTCCTGTCTCATGAAACTGAAAACTAAAATTTAGTATATTCCTAAATTTCCTGAGATGTCTGCCATATAGTGCTACAATGTATAACAGTGGAATATCTGTATAACAATGGAATTCCAAGATGTTTTACTACTTAGATACATCAAAGTGTACAGATAATAAAATAAAGAAAAAGGACAGATATGAAAGGGAAAAGTAAGCATTGCTATTAATTTAATTCCCCCTGTGGTGAAACTCAATTTATGCCTTCAAAGGAACATTTTTGTCCATGCTAACTGGACTTCCTGTTCTAAGAGAAGATCTAATACTATGAAGCATGTTCTATCATATGAGATATTACAAAAAATTACCAGCATACAAACAAAAATTTATATTTAACTTTGGGACAAAGTACATAAATAGGTATACATCTTTGACTAGGATGCAGGTTTGCCTTCCAGCAGAGCTGATCTAACAGTATGCAACCACTAGAAAACAATTAATTTCCAATAGCTTCATTTTCTGATGTATCGCCAAGCTGAATCATTTCTTTTTTCCCTGCAGTTTTGCAATTGGCAGATCTGCCACAAGGGAAATGGAGGGACACACTAGAGAAGGCAGTCGGGTGGTAAGCAACCAGGAGCAGGACTAACTCTCTTAGTGTCAGATCACCCTTTTACCAGATTAAATGTAACATCATACTCCACTCTAGTGATAGTGTACACACACGTGCCTTTCACGCACAACTCTAGCACACAGTTTGGTGGTTGCCAGTAATGATCTGCTTGGGTTGCCCCTTTCTTTGTTCCGGTGTTGCCTGCTACACTGTTGTGTGAGGAACCAGTTCAGGAAACCAAGCTGGTCAAAAAAGAAATCCAGTCAGAAAATGATTAATTGATCAGTTTTGCACTGTGCCAGCTCCCTGAGCTGCCCCTGCATGGCAGTGTAAGCCTCAAGGGAACAAATGTAATTCCAAAAGAATTCAACTTAAAATGTTGCGGAACCACATTTTCAAATGAAATATGCCTTCATTCACTTCTTTCTAAGATACAAAAAAGTCCAAAAAGTTTCTTCGTATTTGCTTTTCCTTTCCCAATTTGTATTCCAGTATAGCAATCTCAGAACTATTTCATTTGATCCTTCCAGTTTGTAGCTGGCTCCCTCAGGGAAAAATATCATGAAACAGCAGAATAATCTCAAAACCTGCTGCTGTCTACAGGCACTTTTCCTAACTCAATTCCCATCTGGCTTGCCCTCTTTCCTCCCTTGTACTGTCTCCGACACTTGCTTGATTCTTGTTTTGAGTTGACTCAGCTCACCACCATCCTAAAGAATGAAGTATCCAACGTATCTCCTGGGAGAAAGCATCCTGATCTAAGTTGCTAGATGGATATCTAGCACTCAAAAGTGTATCTATCTCCCTTCTCTCTCCCAGACCCTGAACTACATCATGTCGATATGGGTACCTTTCTAACCACTCCACTGCAGACATCTACACGGGAACCCGTACACAGATTTAGGGAAATAGATAAAAGCGTATAAAGAATGGCAGTGCTTTCGTAGTAGTATGAGAAGTTAGTACTGCTATGGATCAATAATGCACTACTGGGATAAGGGAAAACCAGGAAGGCTTTCCCATCTGTGTGCTGCTCCTCAGCTGGTGCCGCTGAGCTCTGCCCCTGGCTCAACTCCGGTTGTAAAAGCACAATCTAACCCACTGCCTTCCCACCAGGGAGTCATCAGCTTACTAAAACACTGCAGCAGCTAAAAACTTGCAAATATTTCCTTAGCTTTTTTTTTTTTTTTTTTTTTAAAAAAAAATACCAACAAAACAACTCTCTGGAGAAATAAATTCCAAAGACAGCTCTATTTTGCCAAGATTATTTTGTAGATGGTATTTTACTTGCATCCCACTCAACACGAAGACTCTTGTTTCGAAAAACCCCCTCTAGACCCAGAATACACACTGATGCATCTGCTCATAAAAACATACAAAAAGCATAGTTCATAAAGATATTATCTCTCTTTTTATTTATTTATAGATTTACTTGGCACTTACTAGCCTAATGCAGTTATTTTAGGAACATACTTAACTACAGTATTAATGGCCAACTTCTCTGAGAGAATTATTGGCATTGCTACAGTTACATTGTGCTTCCAACATATACAGCTTTATCCTCTTGTATCCATAGCTTCTAAAAGCTAACTCAAATATAACTAAGAAAAAAGAAATGTTAAGAGGTAGACAATTCATTTCGTTTTTTTGTAAATTAAGGCATTCATTAGTGATTTACTTTACTTAAACTATCTCACACTCATTTTGCTACATGACCAAATAATAATAAAGGTAAATAGGTTTGGTGGGTTTTGTTTTTTTAATTTTTAATTTTAAAACAAAGTAGTTTCTTGCTTGTTTTATTCTAGGCATGTTCCATCCATGGTTAGAAATCAGGCATGACAGTGGTCTAATGCAAAATTTTTGTCCATGGAGAAAAATCAGGCATGACCATGGTCTACCCCTGAATGTGATCTAAATGTTTTATACAACTGAGAAATCATTAACATCTGTTAATAACTCACCCAGCTGCTTTCTGAGATTGTTTTTAAAAAAAAAAATCTTACGTACACCATAGATGTCTCCAACTCGTAGCACTGTGTAACCTTTCCCAGCTGCTTAATCCTTATTTAAATTACTACTTTTAAATGCATCCCTTTTTAAAAACTCTCCCATTTCTTTGTCTCCAGACTACTTTTGTAACTGTGCTAACATCTGTTCATTTCCACTCCCCAATTCCCATCTTAAATACTTATTTTCAGCACATATTTTTCTTGTAAATAGAATCCCACGTACTTTCTCACCTCCTAGCCCTCCACTTTCTGCTTTCTGCTCTTGCTCTCATTCCACTCTATCCCTCATGGCTTCACTTGACTCACTATATTTTAAAAACATTAGTGATACAGAAAAAAAGATTATTTAAAGAGCTTCTTTGACTATCTCACACTAATTTAAGCTTGGGAAAAAGAAAATGGGGGCACGCTATGGATCTGCTGTGTCTAAAGGGAAAAGGGAACAATGTGCAGTAAAGGGAGGGTAGGTAGTTAGGGATGAAACTTTATGCTGGAAACACTGGAACGTTAGAAAATACTCCCTGGTTGTGAGATGCAGTAGGTTATGGAGGAGCCTCCCAAGGGAATTAGAGGGAGCTTGTCACCTGGCACACTTTAAAACAGGCAGGACAAAAGCTGAGGGAGAGCAGGGAAGGGGACAGGCTGCTGAACTCATCACCAAGATGGGGATTTCTGAGCGGTGATACAGCAGTGGCAGGAGGCAGGACACGATGGATATTGGCTGTAACACCTCATTGGGGAACTGGCTGCGATTTTTAAGTGCCGGATCTACTGAAGTAGTCTGTGTTGCTTCTAGTACAGCCCTGGATATACTAGCAGTTCTGGTTCCGTTCTTCGTTGCCATGAGCTAGAAGATGAATAGGCAAATAGATGTCCCACGTCCAAAACAAAACAGATTCATAAAGGATGTACAGAATAGTCCACACTACCCTGAGCGCTAAGATTCTTAACATTATTTCGTTCTATTACAGTATAAAGGATACCGAGGGAATTTACACTTCAGAAAAAGGTACATTACCGTAATTTATGGTAATTACTTAATTTTTTTTACAACAATACACTGGCATATCCTGAGGCTGTGGGATCTGAACAAATTAAATAATTAAACACATCTATTGTGTTTAATGCAAACCATAGCACACACTATAATACTACAGGGCATTTTCTGTACAAATATGGCTATATTGTTCCAGATCTGTCAGCTGACCTACATATCCAGAATGTTTCAAACTATTTCAATTTTGTCATGAAGATTTGAGTCATGGTTTCAGACTCATGCAAATGTCCACATTACCTGTAGATATCTTGACATACTACAAAATAAACCTAAGTGCCTCTTATTTCTTCGGTAAATTCTGACTAAAGTAGCTGCCAACACTACAACACACCTGTTAGAGGATGTATAGTTCTTGGTTCTTTCCCTTTTCTTCCTCTCCCCATCAGATATCACAATGAAAAAAATTATTCTGTCACATCTGTAACCCCTGGCACAGTTCTTCCCCATAATTACATTTTTGGAGCTCTTTTGTCACATTTACTTATTCTGTCTAGAAGAGGGTTATTTGTAACCTCATATGATGAAAGGAAATATTTTCATAAAATTAAGATAAAAACAAAAGGAAGGGAAAAAATTCAGAGCTTTCTTGGATTGAAATTGTGAGTGCACAATGTGCAGCCCATGAAATCACAAAATGCAGTCCACACCACCCTCTTGCAGCCGCATCATAAGGACACAGCTAATCAGCTGCAGGTTTTTCCAGTTCTAGAGGAACTTAAACAGGAAGAAACTTCACTTCCTCTGCCAAGGAAGATGCTGTACCAGTGCAACAAAATATGTCTGCTGACATTTATTTTTAAAACCTGCAAATATATAGATGCAGATTATAGAAGGGAAAACCTCAGGCTCTTCTCATATGACAAGTTCTGCCCATGAAGTTGCCAGGAAATGTTTGCACGAACTTCGTAAGTCATGGAAATACAAACCAGAAAGAATATTGTGCTATGGCATTAGAATGAAAGCAAACCGTAAATTATCAGGAACTGGAACAAACTATTTTAGCTCATTGTCCAAAACGGAGGAAAAGCAGAATAAGAAGTGTAAAAATCACTCAGAGAATAAATGCATGCTTACATTTTGCAAACGTCCACAGGCAAAAAGTTTTACACTAGTAAAACTGATAATAATCAATATGTCTTTTAACATTATTTTCATTTATTCCTCAGGTCAGCTGCACAAGGAGTCAGCTGTAAGGGTGCTACTAGACAGAGCTGTGTTTGGGGTGTGTTAAAGGGCATATGGAAAGATGCAGCAAAATAAAAATCTCAAACAAAACCATATACTGCATTTTGAAGATGACTAAGGCCACTCTACATCAGCTCTGACCCAGTTTTCTTTCAGAAACCCAAACCACACCTTCTGCACCTGCTGGACTGAGAAGAAAATATGTAAGAAAACCATCACACCTTCCCCCTCTCATTGGTCCTGGTTCTTGGTCAGGCATTCTTTCTCTTTTGCTCTCTGTGGGAGAATGTCCACTTGCTTCACCCCCTGAAAAGCTCATCCCTTTACCTACTACTGCCTTTCTCCTCAATTCTCCTACAATGGTCTCAACACTTGCTTCCTGCACACAGAGCCATTTTTCTTCCTTCTACTGTAACAGACTGGAGTATGTAGACAGCTAATTCAGCATCAGGATTTTTCATTTACTTCATTTTATTCACGTAACAGCCTCAGAAACAAGGAAAAGATTATTCAAAAGGGAGATATAAATTATTGTGCTATCTCGAGCAAGCTGAAGGTGGACATATCTTACTTGGCAGGTGTTGGAAATTCCAGGTTGTTACAGCTCATTGAGGGACTCAAGAAACTGCGGGTAGTTTTGGTATGGCCAGTGAATAGCACAGATAACATGTAACATGGCATCACCACACCACACTGGCAAATGGAAATTACTGTTCTCTGCTGTTTCAGTTGTTTAAACAAGCACCTACTAGAGAAGGGACAGCATTATTCTAAAATCAAGAAACAATCTATGTTACAGTTTTTACAAAAATCTGTGCTGATTTGAAATAGGGATATTATTAAGAAGTTCTGCCGTTTGATGGCAAATAACACAGTATCGCATGAGGAGGTGATGAAGCTGCATTTATACAGTTCCTTTTATCCAAAAGGATCTTGATACTCTTTATAAAATATACATATGGTGTGCCTACGAATAATAATAAAAAAAAGCCTATAGGAGCAAAAATCGGTTTGACCAGCCCTGCAAATCAGAGCATCTGTTTAACAGTACACATCAATATTGTTCTTTAATTCAGGGAAGGATTGAAATTGGAATATATATCTAACAGGAACTATTAGCCCATGTGCCCTTATTAATTCCTAACAGATTGTACACAGAAGGAAAACAAAGGGCAAATTACAGAGCCCTGGATCACATCCACATCCAAATTATTGTAAACTTGAGATAAGTTCTTATTATACAAAACTTGGATGTCAGGAAATATTCA
The DNA here is from genome assembly GCA_013396935.1 of Baryphthengus martii. NCBI lineage: Eukaryota > Metazoa > Chordata > Aves > Coraciiformes > Momotidae > Baryphthengus > Baryphthengus martii. Next base: position 259,422 of record VWZK01000012.1, on the reverse strand, counting down.
ATATATTCCAATGCTAAAATTCAAATGCCAAAACCAGAGTATAAGTTTTAATATGCACACAAAACCCAGGAACAATTGTGCCAAAGGCCACTGATAAATCAAATAAAATGAATCCCAGAGAAAGTCTTGACATTTGGTTGAAATAAGGACATTAAGTTGAGTTGGTCAGGGATTATTTTTTTCCCCTCAAAATGAAAAAAACCCCATTTCTTAAGAAACAATTATTTTCAATATATTTTTATATACTTTTTTAAGATGACAATGGCTGTTGCGCTCTCTGTACTTTCAAACCAAAACTTCTGCTTTCCTAGCTCAAAATTATTTAAAAGTAGTTGAAAAATAGAAATGGAAGTGAAAACTTCAAAAAATTCAAAATTAATTAAACAGAGTTTCACTGGCCAAATCTCATTGTTTTTCTAACAGTCTTCTGAGAGTTCAACTCTTAATTCCAATTCCGACTTGTTTGATATCCTGATAATTTTCCCAGGACAGAAAGACCATTTTCTGCCTTAAACTGTTCTGAATCTAAATAGAGCAGTTTGCATCAAGTAACGTGAACTTAACATGGCCTGATGCAAACTAAGTGAGCCGTGGTCCTTTGGAAATGGTCACATTGTATAAGGACAATGAACTCTTCCTTAAACCAATGTTTTTCAGAACCAGGCTCCACTACTGCTCGCTCAAACAAAAAAGACCAGAAATCAAAGAGGAATTAATGGTATAAAGGAAGTAGCTCTTGCAAAACAACAGATGGAACGAGATCGGAAACACATGTAGCCAAGCTGAACTTTTTTAATAAGACCAAAATGACAGAATTGGAACAAAGGAACAAAATGGACAAAGACGCACACAAATCTAGTTGCTAACTAGAAATAGGTCTGTAATGCATAGTGCAAATCTGGACTTAGATCCCAAGATAATTTCTAAATCTGGGGCTTTAGATCCATGATGTTGGTCTAGATTTTTGCAGAAAGAGGGGCAAACCATAAAATCTCCATTATGACTAGATGAAAATTTTCTCCAATATTTCCAATAATTTGGTCTTGGTTTTTTTTTAATGCTGGTATTCTGGATCTCACATCAGATGGAAAGTCAATTACATGAAGATTCTGATCTAACACTGAACCGTGTAAAAAAAAAAAAGAAAGTGTTAAAATAGAAGCAACATGGACTGTGTCTTCCTCAGATTCTGTCAAAGGTGAGAAACAGCCTGAAGGAAAAAAACAGGGAGGTGAAATAGGTCGATCGGGAAAACAAGTTATATGTATTAACTTATTCTCCCAATAAACTGAAGTAAATGCTTTTGAAAGAATGCCTCCTGGGTGTCTTTTAGGCATTGCTTCCCAAATTGCACACCCATCCCTGAGCAATGTGGTCTAGTGGGAGATGTCCCTGCCCATGGCAGGGGGATTGGAGCTAGATAGTCTTTAAAGTCCCTTCCAACCCAAACCAGTGTATGATTCTATGATCCCAATGTGAGGCTGTGTTATGAAGACACAACTATGTTTGAAAATAGAAGAGACTGTATAAGTAAAGAGCAAAAAAAAGTTGAAATCATACGGAACTGTCATTCTTTCAATTAATCAGAGAAGTATTAAAACATTGCCTGTTGAATATTCATGTTTAATTTGTTAGAACACAAGTTACACTCATAATTTTCCTGATAAAATAATAAACTAGAATTTCTCCAAGTCCTTTAGATGGCAGTTGGCTTATGATGACATTTATTGGTCTTCAAATATATTGTTTGGAAGTAAAAAAAAAAAAATCTTCATCCTCAAGTGGTATTAATTATTCTAGCTCCACTGAAGTCAATACAGATCTGAAGCACAACTCTGTATTAGTCTGACATGAGAAACGATCTTGCTTTCAAATATTTGTCTCAAAACATATAGTGATGTCAAATTACTGCCAAAATGAGAGAAATAAGTAAAATAAGCAAAATCACTTCTGAAACATTTTCCAGCTAAAAAAGATCATCTAAGCTTCTTAATTAAAAAGTAGACCTTTATGTGTCTTGACTTTTTCTGTACCAGAAAACTCTTACTTGCTACTATTCTCCCTGATCACACACAGGCATACACACAAGCCCTTACAAAATTCTGTAAAACTTGTATTTAGGAGCAAAAGAATAGAGATTAAGTACTTTATTCAATGTACAGATGGCTACCCTAACCATAAGAGTAACCAAGAAATAAAACAGCTAACGGAGTCTCGGTCATATCGAGACATTAAAAGTTTTACCTGACTTTTTTAATAGTCTCTCATCAGAAAGTACACCACCATATCTTGCAATATAGAAATGAGCTTGCTTTTTTTTTTTTTTTTCCAAAGAATAAGTGGGATTCATAGAGCTATGACAATGGATCATAGTTAGATCCATCTAGCCAGCTCGCTCACAAGCATTTCTTAAAGTAATGATCTTTGGTGTTCTAATAAATAACAAATTAAAATCATTTTCAAATGTACATTTAGCAAAGAACACGCCATCAAGCATTTGTCTTGTCTACAGTTTATAAATGTATTTATATGTATGTATTGTTCCTCATTTGATGTGAGGAGATAAAGTAGTCTAGCATTGTTAATGTAGAATAACAGAAAACTATTAACACAGAAAAGATATTACAAAATGTTGCCACTAAAGATCCAAACCATTTTGCAGCATTTCAAAATAATTTCTGCTAGGAACTTCTTTCCTCCAATTTTTTATGTCCCACATACAAAGGCAAAAAAAAAAATAAAAAATCAACAAGCAAAGATGCTAAGCTATTAGTCCACTAGATGTGAGACTCTTGCATCTTCCCTAACTCCTTCAGAGTGTTAATTTAAATCAGTAAGATTCCCATAGCTTGAAAAAGCCATGGAACTCTTTCCACCAAACAAACATTTTATAGAAAAAAGGCAGAAAACTCAAAACACCATAACAATTAAGCAAGAAATGGTGTTTTTAGCCATCCTTTCACCTAACTAGAACGGAAAAAATCCCAATCAAACAAATCATCAAAATTATAAAAGCTAGAGGTGATTAGATTATCAATACCATGTTGGAAAAAAGTAAGTGCACCGCAACTAAGGAATAAAGGAAATGAAAACGTATTAAAAAGAATACTGAATCAAAGTTCAGAATTCAAAGCTATGTTTCATTTGAACCTCTCCAAGGCCATCAAAGAATTAATCTGCTATAGGAAACTTGGAACATGACAAAATGAAAGGAAGTGCCATGATGTTAGGGACATAGAATGGAACGATGGATGAAATCACAGGATATTCTATTCTTGGTTTTGTCATTGCCTTTCAAAACCTAAGTATTTTCAAGTACTAACATCTGCTAAGAGTAAAAAAGTTACTGCAAAATCTGTGTAATATCTCTGAGGGCATCCGAATCAACAAAACACAGAAAAGCTGTCACTTGAGTGCTGCCCACTTCTGCAAAGAGTTGCAACTTACTCAGTGGCAGAGTTGAGTTAATTCAACTTCACTTAAGTTTCTTCAAATGAAGAAATTTGCTTAATGGCTCTTTCACTTGATTTCAGCCCCTTAGTTCCACCATGACCCATAAGCTGATTTCTCCTGCACAGCTACTGCTCTTTATTTCATCCTGCTTTCTTCTTCAACCCCACTATTTATGGACTCAGAGTTCATATTTAAAGGGTTCCCAAATTTTTATTTTTTTTTTTTTAATATTAATGCAGCTTCACAAACATCCCCATACTCTTTAATGCTTTCCATTTCTGGTTCTCAGATCTGATTAGTATTTTCACTACTGAACTGACAAACCCAGTAAAATCTGGACTAGAAATGTGGAAATCTGTCCTCGTGCTCTAAGAGTCCATGGTATGGACGCGTAGTTTCTACCAGAAAGCTGAAAGTACATCTGTTGGTTGCCAGTTGATCAGCACAGATGTGCAATTAATGCTTTTTATGAGATGTGATATGCAGCAGGTCCTAAATCTTAATGATTCTAAGGATATGTATGTGGTTCTTTCAACTAAGACCGAGAACACAAAGATGTGTAGGATGACAACCTCAAAGGCATCATAGATATAAGAAGTAAATTACTGATGCTGTCTTTATACTACTGAAAAAGCATGATTCCTGGTTTAGTATAAAGAGGAAAATAGGAAGTAGTAAAATCAAAAACTTGAGAGCTATAGATGAGAAGCACAATCGGTCAAAATGAAGTCACTAAAGCTCATCCCTTGAGGATCACAGCAAAGCAAGACAGATTTTTTTTTTCTTTTAAATTTGGTCTTGTATTTTTTTTGTTTGTACTCTGTTGTTTCTGAGTATTTACGGTCTTTTTTTCAACGTAAATCTTGTTTTAATAGTAAGGTCTTAGAAGGACTTGGAAGGGCAGAGAGGACTCTTTAAAACTACCAAGTATATTGTTTCTATATGACTCGACATATTCCATATTATGAAGGCATACAGAAGAATTGCCTGATCAAATTCCAAGCCCCGAGGAGTACCTACAGCATCTCAGCAACACTTAATGCAGATGGAGTCTGCATTACCACCAGCTGGTGGTGGGCAACGACCAGAAACATGCTCTCCTTCTGCAAAATGCAAGCTACAGGAAAGTGTATCTCAAGGTCTTAGGCAAACCCCTGAACGCAATTTAAATAGAAGCCAAAAGTATCTCCGTTGTGAGTGCACATTGGCTAACGGGGACTAGAATATGAAGTCATAATTGACTACTCCAAATATATTCCAGAGACCACAGTTCTCCTCATTATTTGCTTGTGGCTGATCCATCTCGTAACAAAGGTTTTCTGCCAACTGTGACCCGAGATCTAGATAGAGAGTACATGGTAATTACTGTCGTAGCGTGTAACGCACACGGCATGAAAAGTTTTCTCATCCTTATTATATGCTTTTGAATTCTGGTTTGTTTTTCATGTATGGTAATATTAATGAATTTGCATGAAAAATAAAAGCCATTGAAAAGCAAAAAGATATTCAAGAAACTAGAAACACAACTGTCCTCTTTCCATCTCAAGAATCAATGCTAAAAAAAAAAAATAAATCCTCGTTTGACCAAATTTTCCAGGTCACTTAATCACTTATAATTACATAAGTACAACTATTTAGACAAGAAAATAGGGACTGATAAAAAGATAAAAGCATGAAGTTACTCAGCATACAGAGAGAATACTGAACACCCTACCTTTTTATTTTTAACAAGTCTCAAAACTCTCCAAAAGTAATTTGGAGCAATTGTATTTCCCAATTACACATAAAAGCATCGCTGCAGATGATAGATATAGTACATGAATTTAACTATAGACCTGTTCATGCTATAGGATTGCTACAACATTAAAAATGCGAGTCATAAAAAACATTTAACACCTTTAGATGACCTCTAAACAGAAATATGTTGTGCTATTCAAATTCCACCTGTCAAATGCTGTAGCTACAGGTAAGTAAATATTAATGCCATTAAAGGCACAAGTTCTTTTACCTGGAGAAGTTGCAGCATTCTATTTTTTTTGACAGCTCCTAATTTGGATATCTTCCAGTGTTAACAAAACCTGTTCAAGCAGAATCTTACCTTGTTTTCACAACATCAAGGGGATGCATCAGGCAAATTTCTACAAGACCTGTAAAATAAAAATAAAGAAAGAACTAATTAACATTTGTACAAATACTAGTTAAATTTTCATTGACTCTAGTATTTTTTGAAGTTTGAAAAGTAAAGGAAAAAGCAAATGCATCATTGATGATAGGATATTTATATACCTCATATGAGAAACATGCTCTTCTGTAGTACATTGGAATCATCAGGGATTTTAGACAGTGAACAGAGCTAGTTGCTCGCTTGGGGAAAGCGAGGACTTAACCTATAAGTTCAATTTATTCAAAGCTTTTGCTCTGTTTTCTGAATTAAGAACAGCAGGAACATTTGACTGACATCATAAATAAATACATTAAGTCTTGCTGAAAGTGGTGAAGGAAGGGAGTTCAGGTTGGTGCTGGCTTCTTTGTCATACCAGCCTAATCCCTAAGGTCACTGCTATTATGCAAGATCGTGCTGGGGGCTCAGACAAATCTTGACGTTAAGATGACAGCTGATTCCTGAGCTGGCTGTCTGAGCTGCAGCCTCACTGGTTCCTTATCCTGTCCTGCTCTGATGCTGATACATAGTCCTGGAGTTTCCCCTTCCTGCTCCACTGCTCATTATAAGCACTTGAATTCACATACTGGGCACTTTCTGTGTCTAAGAACGGAGAGTGTGAACAGCAAGAGGAGAATGCCGAGAAAGAAGAGATCTGGAAGATCCTAAATGCACCTGCCATCACCAACTTCAAAGTTGGTTCTGCTCCATCAGAAGTTTACCACCTACATTTTGTCCATGCTGCCTGGCATGCACCTCCTAGGGAAAGTTTTCGGAGATTATCTGTATTTGCTTAAATTTTCTAGGCTTGCCAACTCCTCTGTTCATTTCATGCATCACTCTCATTCCAACAGGAAATGTACAAAAAAAAAAAAGATGGATTTATCAGGATCACAGTGGAAGCATATTACAGAATCATAGAATATTAGGGGTTGGAAGGGACCTTGGAAGATCATTGAGTCCGGCCCCCCTGCCAGAGCAGGACTCTAGAGTAGATCACACAGGAACATGTCCAGGCGGGTTTTGAATGTCTTCAGAGAAGGAGACTTCACAACCTCTCTGGGCAGCCTGTTCCAGGCTCTGTTACCCTCACTGCGAAAAAGTGTTTCCTTGTGTTTATATGAAACCACCTCAGCTCCAGTTTGCACCCATTGCTCCTTGTCCTGTCATTGGACATTACTGAAAAGAGCCTGACACTCACCCTTTCCATCTTTATAAACATTCATGAGGTCACTCCTCAGTCTCCTCTTCTCCAAGCTAAAGGGACCTAGCTCCCCCAGGCTCTCCTCAGCAGGGAGATGTTCCACTCCCTTCATAAACTCAGTGGCTCTGTGCTGGACTCTCTCCAGTAGTTCTCTATCCTTCTGGAGCTGGAGGGCCCAGAACTGGACCCAGCACTCCAGGTGGGGCCTCACCAGCACACAGTAGAGGGGGAAGAGAACCTCCCTCAACCTACTGGCCACGCTCCTTCTAATGCATCCCAGGAGGCCATTGGCCTTCCTGGCCGCGAGGGCACGTTGTTGGCTTATGGTCATCCTCTTGTCCACCAAGATTTCTGAGATCTGTCAGTGCCCAGAGATAAAATCAAGTAGACAAACCTGAAAGGATTTTGAAACACTGAGAAAATACACATCCGTATCTCCAAGAGACTAGATCATCATGTTTTTGAACTTTTTATGTCCTGGTTCATTAAGACTCTTAAGCATCCACAATCTCTTTTTATCCAGAGTAATAAATGTAATGCTACAACAAGCATTTGTAAAGACTATACTTATTATAAAGTTTGAATTTATCTATTGATTATTATAGTAAAAGTAATTGCAAACCATTGTAACAGAGAATGCGTGTTTTAGTCATTCAAGCTAAACTTCTAAAAATCGTAATTCAGGAAAGCATTCTGATACAAGTTAAAATAATCTGCAAATTCCTTGCTGGATGCATTCCATACAGTCCCACGAAAATTAAGCACGGGCTTTTGTTCCACTAGAAACATTCCTTGTTCCGGTCTCACTGACCTAAGGGCCAGATCTCGTCCTCTGATTTTAATGACATAGAATAAGGCTGAGCTTGGGTGCCACTAAAGCTAACGGTCTCTAAAAATACTGAAGATTAATTAATTACATGCTAGGCTACTCAACTACTTTCTCTTTCTAAGCAAGTCGAAGAACTTACTCTAACACAAAGTCAAAATTTCATTTGGTAACGTTCCACACACAAACTACTGAACGAATGGAATTTTGGCCCCATTCTTTGGCAAACTTCATGGAGAAAGACTTGGTGGGCTTCATGTAGGAGCCAGGCTCTGCCTGGGTAGCGTACACTGCAACATCAGAAACTTGAGTTCTTTTTTTCATTACTGGATATAAATCTAAGAAAAGCTTAAAGTTTCACATTTCAGTTATTTTAGAACTAATAAATTTAGTGTTTCAAGGGGAACTGTGGGGGTTTTAAAGTTTATGTAAGAAAGAACTGAATCCCAAACCATTATCTACTTCCAATTTCAGCTTTATCCAAATTTTCTGGGTAACACAGACACTTATCCAACTAAGCCTTTTACACTGAACCAAAGCATTAGCAGAGGGAAAATTCTTATTATAGTCAAAAGAGAGCTTTTATCTCAGTCTATAATAAATGCCTATATTTAAAAGCAACCATTTACTTTCTGCTCATATATTACTGATAATTGTCACATATTTATCTTAAGAAACAATATTTATCTAACAGCAAAGGACTGCAAAAGTTTTTGTGCAAAAGCACAAGTAATCTTTGGAGTTGGTAACAGAAGAAGGGCATAAACTGCAATGCTAAAATACTCAACTAAAAGTATTTGAACAGGAGTTTACATGAAAATGTTTAAACTGAACTCTTGACATGGAATACTCATTGAGAATTTAACATATACAATTTTCCTACTTTTCTGTCATTCCATTCTCCTGTATAAAGCTTTCAAAACATAAAACTGGTCAGATAACCTCTTACACTTAGCTTCCTGCCACTGTTTTTGAGTGGCAGTATTTATGATTGCTGTTTTGTCATATTTTCTTGCCATTCTATGCAACATTGTTTTCTGTTTTTTTTCAGTTCTGGTTAAAAGGAAGACAACATAGATTATATCAGCCAAAGAGTATTAATATTAGTAGCAGGCAAATTATTAGGAGAGTCATTAAAAATCATGCAATTTAATATTTGGGTTTGTTTTGTTTTATTTTTTCTTTTTTTCCACAGAAAGCAAAAGCTGTTGTTCTTATTTCTGGACAGGCATATTTATTGCTGCAATTATTGCCCAGGAATAATTTCTGTTTTACTAAAATAAGGTCAAATTACATGCCACATAACAGAACACAGACTATAAGTAGTTTTCTATCCTGATTCTGTCCCCTCACCTATAAACTATTCCAGCAGCTGCCAACAGGTGCTTTACAAGTGGAGCTGCCATTGAGTGTTTCAGGGCTGGCAGGAGGCAGAGCCTTGGAGATTTTTCCTTTCCAACCAGCCTCCTTCTCCAACTTCTCCTCTCTTCCCCCAGCCCCTCCACTCCATTTTTGATCTCCTATTCCATCTTGTTTTGGCAGATAGAGGCTACAGTAGGGGGCCAAGCACAGGGCCAGGGGTTGTTCACCCTATTCTGTTTTTGCAGCATTAATGTCCATTTTGGGAGAAAACGGTACAGTGCCAGAATTTTACTCTATGTTCTTGGTCCTCACAGGATAACTTTTAATTCAGGCGTTTTTCCAGCAACTGAATCAGATGAATTCCAAGGTCCTTGGCAAGAACTCTGTTTTGATAACTTTGGGATTCTATTGGTTATCTGCCTTTCTCAGTCTTTCCTTTGTCTCATCATTTAATTACGCACTAGGTTTTAAATGGTTACTTGATTCCACCAGACAGAACTCTTCAAAAGACGCTGGGATTATGACACAGCTCTCTGAAGCTCACCAAAGGAGTCCACACTGTGCAAGACGCTAATGGAACAGCTACAAACACAAGCTACATTTTTCCATCTACTATAGTAGTCATGCAAATCATTACAACATCCCTCTTGATAGCCTGCCCAGAAAGTGTGGTGGCCCTGCTAAGTTATAAGCACTCTGAGACGTGCTCAATAAAATAAAATATATTGCTCTTTCTTTAGCTAATGTTCGTCAGCTTTATGACCAATTCAATTAGCACAATGAAAATCTAATTTGCTGAAGAGCTATTATCAGGGTACAATCTATTTTAACTTGTCACTTTCTAAAGGCTACTGTTTACAAACTATTTTCCTGATAAAGTCATTAACATAGTTACAGATAGATCGTCCAAGACCATATTCTAGTCATCCCACTGGGTCTTCTTGGTGACATCACATGCAAACTAACCCAGAGTGATTTTTGATGGCGTAATTACATCCAAAGTAACTCAGATCCAACTAGCTGAATGAGAGCCCAAAGGAAGTATAGGAAAGAACAATTACTAGGCCAGCCCAACATTTATTGCCTTCTGGGTGGGAAAACATTCCTTGTGAAAACTGGATACTAACCATAAAAGAAAGTGGAATCAGAATCTGTGCAGAAAAACAGTCAGCTGTCATCATTGACAGCCTCTGAGCGTACACAAGTGGAATATCAACAACTGAGAAGGGAGTCTAGAATTCTATTGTGTAAAACATTCTGCTCAGGAACCGAGCCCATGGAGGGAATAAAATGACAGAAAATACTGACCTCTGAACCCACCCTGCTCAGTAGAGTATTTTCCCTTTTCCAACTAGTATCTTCTGGTTTTAAATTGTTTTCCATTACAGATTATATTACATTTCCCCCTGAGAGACTCACGGTTAGAATTTCAAACTTGCATTCTCCAGATACATCTCTTCAATGCAAAGATCTTGGTGAAGGGTAGGTGTTCTTGAGTTCGTTTGCTCTTTGCTCCTCTATTCCATCACACACACAAATCCTGTATCACACGGCCTAAGAATACAATGACTCTGTGTAAAACGTGCTCTAATTATCCATCTGGCAAAAAGTGAAAGTTTGAGATTTCAGCAGCCCAGGATTAGAACTCTTTTCTCCCCAAGCATTTCCATACTTCCTATTCACTGAATAGGGAGAACGAGAGGGAAAGCGAGCTAACAATACTTGCCAAATAACACAGGTAAAAATAGAATCATTATGGCTTTGGTCCTCCTTAGGAGACAAATTCTTGTCTTAACTCTTCTTTGACCCTCAAAGCTATGAACTGAAATGTGCAGCGCTGGTGACATGTTTTGTCTCTCAAAGAAACCCAAGTAGCTCACCCTCTACTTTTTTTTTTTTTCCTGCACAATACACACTGAACACAGATTCCACCACGGATTCGATAGATGTAGAGCGTGATCCATGTGTTAGTTCAGACAACCCCCCACAGCGTAGAAGTCATTATGCACCCTCCTCCCCTTGTGTTACTCATTTCCCTGGAATAACACAGTCACTGGAGAAACACAACAGAAAGGAGACTGGTCATAGAAAATGTGGCAATAAACACATCAGGCACTGTATATTGTCTAGCTGGAACAGTTGGTGTTTGTTTTGGCTTTTACTTAGATATAACTACAACGTAAGAAATGATCATAAATATTTTATGCGTACTATGCACTTCCTTCTGAGAATTTATGTCTGACAGAAAGAATCTCATGTTGATCTTTGTATCCTAATAAAAACAATGACAAATTCCTTTTAAATCTTCTCGTCTGTTGACTCAAACACTTTCTTTGACGAGATGAAGCATGGAACTTCTTTGTGATTGTAACAGCATTATTCGAAGAATAATCAAAGCTAGAAAAAAAAATATCCCTGCAGTCAACTCTACACAGGCTAATCTCCATGAACCTGCTGTCCCACTCCATCTTCACAGACATACAAAGCTTTTGACTGCTCTGTAAGGGTACAGCTCCCTCAGAAAAACCTACAAAATGCTATGTTCAATGTGATATGTGGGGCAGTCAAGGCCCACTCCTTTCCTAGGGAGGTGGTCATGCATTGTGCCTATCTCAATTGTAGTATGAGTCAAGTAGGCTTCAAGGAAAACCAGGAGTATGCACGGACTATGCTGGAAAAGATCTACATATGAGCCGTCTCTTAAGAAAGTGACACTTTAACTCTTTGCCCAGGATTCTATTTAGTGATGTGGTATGGGATTAACTAATGTTACCCTGGAGCTCCTCACAAACATTAATTAGCCTTTTACATAATGAGCGAAATCAATGCTTTCCTTAGAAGTGTCGAGAAATGGAAAGTTACTCCGAGAAGTACTCCATAATGGCAATGCTGCGTTCATGAGTCATTCTTCCTTAGAGACCTTGACTACACGGTGAAAATATACTAGAAAACACGTATATTAAACAAGATGTTGGACACGTTTTTTCCCTTGGTGTGGACAAGGATGTTCGCATTTAAAAATGTGTTAGTTGATCACAATTAATCCCAGGAGGAGTTCTTGGTTTACCATCATTACCTAATGCAATTTAGAAGGTGGCTTTTACATGCCTACAGGAGAAGATGGGTCACGCTTAACATCTTGTTAGGTAAACGTTAACCTTAAAAGATGCAACCTGTTAGTGTAGCACTGCCCTCTGGAAACTGAGGAATAGCAGCGTGGGGAACAGTGATTATCTGGCTTTCAAAATACCCCAGGACTTCCACAGCAGATGGAAATTTGCGCTGAAAGCATTGTTGGAGCTCACTCTATGAAAGCAATTCAGCCTGTGTTGGATTCATAATGGCTCCTTGACTGTACATGTGGCACTTTAGAACATGGTTTAGTGGTTGTGATAAGCACCCAAGCACAGAATGTTTGAGGTTGGAAGGGACCTCTAGATATCATCTGGTCCAACCCCTCTGCTCAAGTAGGGCCACCCAGAGTCAGTTATTCAGGACCATGTTCAGACATCTTTTGAATATCTCTAAGGAGGGAGACTTCACAATCTCTGTGGACTGTCGGTGCCCTCAAAGTAAATCAGCAGGTTTATAAACTGCTGCGTAATGTTGGGTAGATGGCTGGACTTGATAATCTTCGAGGTCTTCTTCCAACCTTAACTATCTTGATTGTATAGCAAACCAGCATTTTAATCTTCAAGGTTTCAAGTCAAGGTTACACAAGTGCTGGAGAATCACATCCTAGACAGGTAGAAGAGAGGAGTTGGAAATCAGTGTTTTGGGCAGCATGTCATAGAATCACTGTATTTTAGGGGTTGAAAGGGACCTCGAAAAATCATCTAGTCCAACCCCCATGTCAGAGTAGGATCATCTAGATTAGGTCACACAGGAACATAATCAGATGGGTCATCTAGACCAGCTGTTGCCCAGCTGTAAATCCCCTTCAGGTTCCCAAGTCCAAGCCCACAGACCTAGCTAGAAATGTGCTCCTGCTCAGTACTCACAACAGACAGTTCAAGCTGCTTATCTTTCTGCTGACAATGCTTACCTCGTATCTGCATCGTCTGACTGCTCCCTACCCAGCTAAAGCATTATTATTACCAGATGGCAAACTCTTCAGTTCTTGTGCAAATAAGAGAAAAATAATTATTTTTTTTCTGAGCTTGAAAATTTGGTTACAGCAGTTAAATGAATAAAGATAGAAAAGGGTCTGAATATTTTTAAATAGTCATGACATGAATAAGAAATACTCAAACCTAAGTGCTGATTAGACGTGGGCACACACATAAACCTTTACAGCTTTTGAAAGCGCAAATTTCACCTCATGATAAACACAGGCATATTCATCTACTGAGAGGTTAGTGTAGTAATATACCAACATTTGCAATGCAGCATTTGTCCTAAAGAAATGTATTCTGAAGGTCTTAATGTTTATCTTGATGTCCCATGTACTTAGTTTTTCTAACAACTTTTATTTTTTCATTTATTTTAACAAAGATTATTCTTATATTGTAGTTCTCTTTTTCACTTATTTTTATTAGATCTTTAAATGGCCCTATTAAGCAACTGTATTTCTCTTTCACAGTAGCTCTACCTAGTAGTTCTATATACGGGCTTTTTTTTTCCCAGTTTTTCACACAACCAAGCTCATACACGTAGATTCGATGTGAGCATGCCAGCCAAAATCATGGGTCCTCAATCCACAACACCTACCACAATATTTAGCAGAATTCTGTAACACTTTACTAGTGTAGTTCTTACCTCTGGGGTAAAAAATATCTAGCTTTAATGTTTAACGTATGTATGCAAATTACTCTAAATTTAGCACATGCACCCATTGTTTGCTTTCCACAATTTTTTTTGGCATAAGCAGTCGAATCAGTATAGCATGCTCATGCTGCCAGCAATAATGACATCTTTATCCTTATTGTTGCCGAGAATACAGCTTTCTACATCTTTTAATCTGCTTCAACTAAACTGCTCAATACTCACTCACATTCTCTGAGTATTGTTTGCTGAGTAAAAGCAAAGGCCATCTTCCAGTTTTAGCTGAATTTATTTACTGCTTATTTTAAAAGAAAAAAACAGGTTCACAGACCTGGATTAAGCTCAAGTCTATGACTTGACTGCAGAAATCATCCTGGGAAGATGATGGAGCGGCTCATTCTGAAGGCCATCTCTAATCAATTGGAAGAAAAGAAGGTTATCAGGAATAGCCAGTATGGATTTACTAAGGGGAAGTCTTGCCTGACTAATCTGCTATCCTTCTACAAAGGCATGACCAAACAGGTTGATGAAGGGAGAGCAGTGGATGTCAAAGACCTTGACTTCAGTAAAGCTTTTGATACAGTCCCCCATAACATCCTCATAGGTAAACTTGAGATATGTGGGACAGACGATTGGACTGTGAGGTGGATTGTGAACTGGCTCAACAACAGAGTTCAGAGGGTTGTGATCAGTGGCACAGAGTCAAGCTGGAGACCTGTGGCCAGTGGTGTTCCCCAGGGATCAGGACTGGGTCATTTTGTTCAATATCTTCATCAACAACCTGGATGAGGGGATAGAGAGGATCCTCAGCAAGTTTGCTGATGATATGAAACTGGGAGGGGTGGCTGACACACAGGAAGGCTGTGCTGCTGTCCAACGAGATCTGGACAGGCGGGAGAGCTNGTTCCACCTCAACATGAGGAGAAACTTCTTTCCTGTGAGGGTGACGGAGCCTGGAACAGGCCGCCCGGAGAGGTGGTGGAGTCTCCTTCTCTGCAGACTTTCCAGTCCCATGTGGATGCAGTCCTATGTGGCCTGCCCTGGGTGCTCCTGCTCTGACAGAGGGAGTGGACTAGATGATCTCTGGAGGCCTCTTCCAACCCCTAACATTCTATGGTTCTATATGTATATATCTGTCATTAGACAAACATACAACAACTTGGAGGATCAAGTTAGTTTTAAATTATGTAGAGTTAAATACTTCTACAGTAAGGTGAGGAGGAAATGTCAGAAAAAAATCAGCATCTACTCAGAGTATCATCTAGCACACCTACATCTCTTTGGAGGAAAGGTTCTTCCAGACTCCGATGGTATATTACACTTTCATAGGTAAGAAATTCCAACTGCACTACTCATATGAAGCTTTTTAGAGGTCAAATGCTATGTAGAGATGCTCTTTGGATGGTAAGATCTATGAAATTTGCATTTATAGCATAGTCGAAAAGGCAGTTGACAATTTTAAAAATTCAAGACTTTTTACACCTTTACTTGATTTTAAAATACCAAGACTGTTCCAGTGGGGCTGAATACCATGGAGAGTTTGATTCTGCAGACAATGTAACATTTAGGTACTGACACAAAAGATAATGGAACAAAAGCCAGTGTATAGCATAAAAATAAAAAAATCAAATACTTTCTCCAAGTTCTTAAATAATATTGATTCAATATGGCATGTAACTCCAAAATTTAGCATTTAGAACATTACAGCAATTTGCTTCAACTTATTTTCCACCTCAATTCCTATTTAAAAAAATACTAATCAAAAAATTCAGTTTTCAAACAATTCTCAAAAAATATACCAAGTTGGACACACAAATATTTCTGGGCAAAGTCACTTTTTCCAAAATGACTACCAATAAAAAGTTGCTTATATAGCTAACCGTTTTTGGCTTTTTAAAAATTTATTTAGTTGTCTACATCCTTTACTGATGTTGTAGTGACATTAAATCTTTGACTTATAAAATAAACACTTGCAATTTACAAACTGAAGTATCTGAGCCCTCTAGACACAAGCGAAAGGCTGTGCACTGTGCAAATTCTCCATAAATTTTTCAGCAAGTGTTATGTGCTATTATGTCACCCACATATGACATTCTTTCCATCATGTGTGTCTGAAAAGGAAGTTTTTTAAAACATGATTGAAGGGACCACTGAGGTCAGCACTGGGTTACACCATGTTTGTGTCACTACAGCTTTAGATATTTCAATGCATATTGGACCAATATTCCTGCAATGAAAATGTGTAACCTATATTTTCCTTGCCATTATAGTAAAATGCTTCTCAATAAACTTGTTTTCAGAAGAAGTTTGCCCATTCATACGTCCCAGAGCTGTTGTAATCTTCATTGCTAACGCTGATCTAAGAGCATGGACATTATTCTATTTCTTGACACGTTTAAAGTTCTCTAATGAATAAAGCAAACAGCTTATGGCTGCTTGGACTGTCACTCGATTGCCCCGGAGGGCTTTAATGTCTTTAAAATAGGCCTCCTAGTTTGTATTTAACTACCTTGTCCACAGAGGTCTGAGGGGTAGAGCAGATCAAAGATGTGCTGGAAACATAAAAAGCAGCTGTCCTTCATTTAACTTTAATTAGCTACATCTGACCAGATTCTTTAAGGCCTCTTTGTCACACATTCAGCAGTCCATAAGCCTTCTGACCTGTCCTTACCATGACAGGAGTTTTGACAAAACGCAAATTTAAAGTATTAGAGACGGGACTTGGAAAAAAATCTTTGGTCTCACTACGAAAATACCACCCGAGGCAACATTATTTTGGATTTATCTGCAAAAGCTACAGAGTTGAAGAGTTATAATAGAATGGGTCCTGAGCTTAGATGTAGTTACAGTTCTTTGTGTACTACTCAACATTGTAAGGAGTAAATATCACACAACAAGGAAACTAATGAAAACTGAAAGGCAAGTGAGCATCTTTTTGGCCGGCACAGAATGATGCAATTCCAGGAGTTGTGGCACTCAAAGAAAGTCAGATACCTGCTCCTCCCCAGTATCGTTTTTTATGTAGATCCCATTACTTCGAGACTTCTCCATTTAACACAGAATACACACCAATTTACAGTAGGATTTTGACCAAGGAGAAAGGTCTGTCATTGCTGCGGATCAAAGAAAGCGGTTCTTATATGTGACAGTCCCATAGTCAGGGCTGCACTAAATGCTTGTATCACCAAACTAAGGCTCTTACGGGATAAAAAGACTGTTAACACGGCAGCTAGAGTGTATGTCAAATAATTCAAGTTTACACAGAATTGCTGTGGTTGGAAAAGATCTTTAAGATCATCAAATCCAACCATTTAACCAGATTGTGGGTACTAGATCACATAGGGTTATTATAGAAAGACTGAGGTGGATGGAGAGCACCTCTGCAGATTCTCTGGATTTTGGGTTAGCTTTCACAACCTTTTCACAAAGGATTAGCTAACAACAGAGAAAAGTACATAGGAGATACATATATAAAGTACAAAGGTTTTGAAAACTGATTCTGTAGTCTAAACTATCCCTTGGTTTGTTTCTGTGGAAGTAACAGCAATTTGTAACCTCCATATTCTTTCAAAAAATTTTTAGCCTTCTCAAAGTTTGAACTCATCACACCTCTAAAGAACGTAGCAGCCTTCAAAAGACAAGTCATAGCAAGGCACATAATCAAGTAGCCAGCCTCAATTTATGTAGAGTCGTTAGCAAGCAGGCGTGGCTAGAAGCCAACCTTTATTCTTCAAGCAAAGCTTCTACTATGAGAAGTGTGCAGAAGGAACTTTCTCCCAAACCAGGACCCTTAAGGAATTAGTGTTACGCCTCAACTTTACTCTTCACAAAATTCTCTTCTAGTATCGTAGAGAGTATTTGATCCAAAGTGTATAGATGAAAGCAAGAATTATCCATTGGTTAGTTCAAGAGGCCTTTCATCTTTCACTTGAGAGATACGATTTAAAACAGGAGTCAAATCTACTTCCCCATATAACTAAAGAAGAAAAAAACATAAAGAAAATTAAGGTGAATTAAAAACCAATTCAACACGCTTACTTTTGTCATGTACTTCCCAAATTTAATAACTGAATATTTCTTAATGAGATACAGAATTTTTCCATCTTTTGTACCATCAGCATAGATACATATTGAAGAACCTACATATATGAACAAAGAAGTGACAGTACCAGTTTCAACTCGGATGAAGAAAGTGAAGAGAAATGGGCATAGCGATGCTGAATGTGTAATATAGATGATTATAATCTTCTGTACATTACTCCATGTTACAATGAGTTTACTTGTCTTTGACTGGGACATTCCTGGGGCTCAAAAATTTCAAACTACAACTCTGTACAGAAAGTATTAAAAAAGTAAAAGAAGACATATTTAAGACAATGGGTTTCACCATTTCAGTGTCTAGAATTTATACTCAAATATCAAACATTAAATTTAATAGGATTTTTCCACTTCACTGGGAAAAACAGTGACAAAACCATCAAGTACAATTTAATCAAAACTCATGTCACAAAAAAAAGTTTCATCTTTCAGAGCCAAAATTAGCTATTTCACAAGTGTGAAATACACCCTGTAATAATTATTTCAGTTAATTAAAAAACCTCCAAATAGTAAGGTGTTAGAAGTTTAGGGTTTTATCCAGTGTTTGATATAACATGGCATGATGAAAAAATGACACATTACCATTAAAATTAGCTTGATCTAGTACCATTTTAAGATTTGAGTTGTCATTAACAATTTTGTACTCATTACTTGCAGACAGTGCTCATCGATTTCATAGTACAGGTAGCTAGATATTGAATAACTTTGCAGCACAAAAAAAATAATAAAAAAATCTCATCTTTGATTTGTTGCTGTCCAAAATATCCACTGAAGCTTGTCTTCATCTTTTTTTTTCTACAATGAAGACAGGACCAAATTGCAAATTATGATTCAAGAACATACGGAACCTTCATGTATCAAAGCAAAGTAGCAATGCAGTAGGCATACTTCTGCAAAGTGATCTAAAACTATATGCATCTTTCTTTTAGTTCTTCAATATCCCAACAATATCAATGACACTTACTATAGGATTATAATACCAATATTAATCTCAATTATAAGATGAGGCCTAAAACAAGTACTTTTTATACAAAGACATCCAGGACCCAATATCTTGCTTTTTATAGTGGAAGCAGCTTCCCAGCAGTTCAGATAAGTCTGCTAATGGTTACCAGTAAGGATCTAGACTTGGTGCCAAGGCTACTAAAACACAATGACTGATTACCAAGCATCTATGGATAGGAAAAAATATTTCTCGAACACGACCTGTATATACAATGCTGTCAAATATTCTAGGGTCTTCTACCGCATGCATTTTTTCTTGAATTCAATGTTGTGGCAACAGGTGATGACAGCATCACTATTTTGTGTTATTTTAGCAGTCACTGGTCTTCCCAGCATTTTTCACCACTCCCATTTGCTGGCAGGGTATCATGGCAAAGTTTCAAGGGAAATCTACTATGAGGCTATGTGTTAACTGGGAAATGTCAACATGCAAAGCCATGTCTAGAATTAATCTGTCTTTAACATTTTCAGGCATCCACACCCTCTCTTCTTTCCAAAACTTAATTACATCAGCAGCTTGCCAGCATTGAAAAAAAACAACAAAACAAAACACCAAAGTAAAAAAAAAAAAAAAAAAGGGAAAAAGGTGTAGCTGTATTTAACACAAAGACAGAGCAATAATTTTCCAGCAGATGCATAGAGGCTGGTAACGCTGAACTTGCCAAGAGACAAATCCCACCAAAACATAAATACCAGCAGTTCAGAAGGAACTATTTTCCACTGGAAGTATGAGGACCATTGACTATATTGATAGATATTTTCAACTTCTTCCTTTGAGAATATATATTTTTTTTTTTTGGTCAGGTAGCAAATACCCTTGTACTGGTATGATGAAAGTAATTGTGAATTCCTAAGGATCCATTCTCACAGAAGATGCATTTCCTCCACTAGGTTTTATAAAATGAGATTTTATTTTCCAAAACAAAATGAATCCACAAAACAAGTGAGGATGCTATAATCCCCTTGTTTACTTCTTTAATATGAGCTCTAATCACTGCCAGGTAGTCAGTTGAATGTCAAGTAAAAAAGGATAACTGCAAGACTCAAAGTAGCTATGTATCTTTAGAGGAACTTCACCATCTGTTGATGTTACTAGAGAAGCTCTATATCCCTTAGTCATGTCCATCCTTTCCCTACAAAAATATATGTGATCAGAGCCAGGTCATGTAACACAATCAGCATCTGAAAAGTATTCTACAGATCCAAGGTTCTGGCCTCCAAACAGTGGAAATCCTGAAACTCACATTGCAAAGTCAATCCTTCATCGCCCAAATCTCTCTTCTCTACACATCATCTTGAGGTAGACTGCAAAATCCATTCTCTTTGCATGATTATTAAAAAGCCCCCGGAAAATTAAGTGTTCCTGTACCCTGGGCAAGTTCAAGTATTGCCCTCATCTCAAGCTGTGAAAGTTGGAAACAGGCAGAACTGCCCGATCCATCCTGTGAGGATCAGGGTTTGAGTGTTTGTAGGAAGCAAACGACGACAGACTTCCACAGTATGACAAAGACAAAAATTTCATGCAAAGTTCCTAAAGACACAGCATTTGCATTTTATATTATTAGAGGCCTGTGACTAAAAGACTCAACTAATCCATTTACACTCCTTTCTGTTACCTTGTTATGTCTATATTTGCAATTAATTAAGTACAACAGAAACAAGTGACAAGATTAAACAATGCTGAGGTCCCCAAACTCCTACACTACATACATTCTTAATTAAAAGCAGATTGTCTGATCCTCTAGTTTGGATAGGACCACTTTTCCTTGTTGGGATTTGGAGTGCTTGGTGAACTGAGAGCAGAGTGGACAACTTTGGTTCACTGAAAATGTAAGGTATATTTTTTTCGTGAAACAAAACACCCTATATTTATTTGTATTTCCCAAACTGCCAGTGAACATGTCCTGCTCTGGAGCTAATTCTATGACAAGTTTTGATCAAATTAAAAAAAAAAATAAAAGACAATCTGGCTTCTGAGCTAATGTGAAGCTCAGCTACTGGTGTTACATCGCACCACTGCAGCAGGACATCACCATGGAGTCAGGATTGGCTGCTGTGACACCAATCTCTGATGAGAGCCAAGCTCCATAACGTAGTAAGAGTTTTGCCGTGTCCGAAATTTTCTGGGTGTTCCTTGTTTTCACAGTTTTCTGCACCTTCTAGCACTCAACCACATAAGGTACTGGAAGCATGGAGATTCGCAAGTCCAAAGGAATGGGGGAAGGAAATGCTAATTTATCTCAGCAAGAGGTTGTAATAGGAGGAAGACAGGAAAACTCCGGGACTGGAAGAAAGAAAATGGAATTCAGCAATTCAGGTAGTGTTTGTATATCGAATTACATAGAAGGTCCTATGCAGAAACCAATGCAGAAGATCGGGCCAAAAGCCACATAAAAAACTAAATATAGTGAATTGAGGCAAACATCCACACCTAGGTTGAAGAGACTCCCAGTGTCCACTTCACATTCCGCTATGTAGAAACTGGGAGCTTTCTACTGAAGACGACAATTTCAGGGTAGCAGCCTTAGAAAACACCTTCGCTCAAACTGCGTCTGTGACACAGCGCATTCTTACTGCAGGTACTGATGACAACTATGAACCGCGCAAATTTTAACTTGTCATGCTCTTTTCTTGAACATGTGCTTTTTTATACCATTACACCAGTTAGTTTTGTACTGTATGAAATCAGAATATCATCTAATTTGGAAGGCACCTCCAAAAGTCATTTAGTCCAACATTAGAAAATAGTGGTCCACTCCATCCAGTTTGGTGCTATCCAGAGACTTGCTGTGAATGGCCTCCATCCCATTACCCAGCTTGAACGCTACTGCTTCCAGTCTTGATCCCTGAGCAACACCACTGATTACTGGATACCAGCTGGACTTTGCATCACTGATCACAACTTCTCAAGCCCCTGGACCAGCTAATTATCCACCTACATTGCTGACCACTTCTCTGGCTCATATCTCACCAACATGGTGACAACGAGTCTACAGGAGGCTGTGTTAAATGCCCTCCTAAAATTGATGTGTACAACATCCACTGCCCTCCCTTTGCCTACAGAGCAAGGCATCTCATTTTAGGATGATTAATGAACATGAATTGTGAGACCAAAGACTTAGGCAGGGGTTATGTATATTATTTTGACAACAGCACAAACCAATTATTAGTAGAATAGTCTTACTCTTACTTGCTTAAATAAAATCAGGCCTTTAATAAGTGTTTGCTACTATTTCTATTTTACATGTGATTTTGGTTGTAAAAGTCAGATAATATTTAAAGTACTCTTAAAAATCAACTGAAGAGTCACTTAGTGAAATGTAATTAATGTAATTTTGGGATACACAGGCTCTTTTAGTTTTATCAACCTTAGCGTCACAGCTCACTTCAAAAAATTCCTTTTAACAGCCTCAGTGTAACAGAGCAAATCTTACATTTTAATTAGGGCAAACACATCATTTAAAGCTATGACTCCCTTTTGGTGTTAGTTCTCAAATTCCTGTTTTCAGTGTATGCAATCTACGTTCCACATTCTTCAGCCCCCATTTCTCTCTGTATCTGGTGTAACAGATCCAGGCAAAGAGAAACATCAAGTTACAAAACTCAGAAGAATCCTGTGAGACTTGAAAAACTTGGAAAGCCTAATAGGAAACCTTAACTTTAGCAGCAAGAGAGAGCACTCAGTTTCTAGCATCTAATTGTTTCGATATTCCTTATAGTCCACACTCGGAACTTAACGCTACAGATTCTGCAAGTAACAACACATTCAACTTGTAGGTTACACACTCTCATCTTGGGTAGCCTAGCAGTGTAACATCAGTCTGTTCACTCAAAGTTGATTCTGAGAATTCATTCTTACAGAAAACATAAAAGTCCTTTAGAAGACGGCTACCTCCAGCAGCCCTGCGCTCTGGAAGCGTTCCAAATGGAAAATCTGTGAGAAAGGAGCCCTGCACTACTGAGTTGCAGGAGAGCACTGAAACCTGATCCATGGACTGGAGAGGATATCATCTGTGTAGCTAATTACCACCATTTTTATGGTATATGCATAGGTACATGAATAAACACTGTGTATACATTGCAGGGTTGTTAATTTATAAGTAGTTAGACTGCAACTTTTATTTGGCTTCCTACCACGAGATCCAACCAAGAAAACTTCGCTGTTTTCCTCAAAAATAAAGGCTGGTACCTCTGCACCTGACTATTTATAATCATTGTACAAGTCTGTACTGGAAAGCACCCCATTTCTGACTACATTGGTAGGGAAAAAATAGTTGGTGGTTTTTTTTGTGAAAATGAAAACTATTCTGAGGAAAGCGACACAGCTTTCTGAACTAGTACAGTTTGTTTTAAACAACAGCATTCACTTAATTTGATATCAAAGTATTCCTTTTTGGAAAAAAAAAAAAAGCCTCTGCTGTCACTTCCAAAAGAATATAAATTCTGAAGGAGTAAAAGAGTTTAAAGCATTAGCAACAGTAACCTTTCTTCTAACTTAACTACAGTGTATTTTCCCACATCCAGCAGTCTCAACTACCTAGATTTTCATCACAACTACCTAGATTTTTTTTTCTTTCCTCTCTTGAAAACTAAACCATAAGGACATTTTCTCATTAAATAGTTTTTGCCATGGATATCATGGTGTTTCAGAATCAAAATCCAGCAGAGAAGGTTCGCGTCTCTGTCGAACCATATTGAATCTGTGCTGTACAACAGAAGTGAGCAGAGGATATAAACATTAACGAAAACAGCACTCCCAAGGGAACATCAGTTGAAGCCACACCAGCAGATATCCAAGGAACCTGGATGCCTATGTTATACAGCAGCAACAAAAAGGGTAAACCTCTAGTAACGACAGTTCAAGCTACGCTGACTGCAGAATTCAGACGGCTATAGTTAAAGCTTTGCACACATGGCACCATCACTGTGTTATAACATCTTAGTTTTTTTCCCCTTTCTTTACATCTTAATTTATCACTGCCACCCATCTGTTGTATCTTGCCATTTTTGTGAACAATAAATCAGAGGGCATCTGTATATGCACAGCCTAGCAGTAGGAACCACACCACCTCACAGAAGCCTTGATTTACTAGTGCTGTTACTTCTGAATAAACAGTATTTTCCAATTTTACATCTTATGCCTTACTGTTTTCTTTTAACTTAAATCCTATTTGTTTTCAGTTGAAGACACTTCTTTTTTTCCTCCTCAAACACATTAGAAAACACATCGCATATTCTCCAACAGCACAAATAAATATTTAAGACATGCATATTCTTGTTGTTCCCTGAAGAACGCCTGTGACACTGTCATTTATTAGCTTGCTTTGGGCCATTACATTTCTACACATTTTACTTATACAGGCACTCAGCCAGCAAGGACTGTTCAACTCTAGAGAGCCCACATGTTTTTGTATTTTTTGAAACTAGCATGACAACCATTCTGAAGAGCAGCTCTCTCACCTGGTACGTTAAAATGTAAACCCATGAACATCGATGCTGTTCCCTCTCTCTGTTTAGTGCTGAAAAACGAAACTATTTTTTCAGGTGCAACAAGAACCATATGAAATCTCCCTCATGTGTGGACATTCTGTAGCCGTATTTTTCATGGAACAGATCCATTGAACTTATCTAGAAACATAAAAAACAAATGCATGAAGAATAAGTGCTTTTAATCGAGCCCTGCGTATATTACCGGACAAAAAAATCATAGCTCTGACAAACGTGGGGCGTCACTCATCTGTCTCTCAGCTTAAGAAACTGAGAAGTAACACAGTAAGAGAGGCCCCTTGAGCAGACAGAACCACAATAGTTTTCCTCCAACACAGGAATGCAACAAAATTGATGGAAACTGGGGAAATACTGAACTGGGAACTGCACCGTATTTCTGTACCACTAGTAAAATACACGCTATTTACTTAGCTTTCACACATTTATGTGAAAACTGTCTTAGACTGTGTGTGAAAGCTGAGCACGAGAATTACTTTGATTCAATTAATTAGCTACAGTGCTTCAAAATTGCTACGTGAAAGTTTTATTTACCTAATTTATTTTTATACAATCACGATCACCTATAGTTTTGGCTTGAGAAAATCCCATCAGCTTTTAGCTACTGAGTTTTCATCCGTGTGAGCTTCACCGGTATCAGTTAGTGTTCTGCATCTGGAATTACGAGTTATGATTGAAAAATCAGCCAAATCAATGGGAATCAATACCAGTAGAGCTTGAATGCCACAAGCTAATCTACATCTGCTTTACCAAACTGAACCACAGACATTTTTCATCTCCCATGACCCTTCATCAAATAATTTTTTTTTTTGCTACTGCTTATGAACACCCTGGAAAGGGAGGAAGGGAAACCGAAGCCTTGATTTAAGGAACAATTATCTCACTGGGATTTGTAAAGTGACTAAATGGTGTGAAAAGTTTTCCATGCAAAACGTTTCTATCGCTTCTCCACTGATTACTCCACTAAGTTTGCCTTGTCCTGATGTTTTCTTTCTTAGTGTTTCTGAGTCCTTTATTGGCAGGTACTTCCTTTAGTAGAGGTACTCAGTAGTATCACTCAAAGTTTATACATAAATGTATGTATTGTATTTGTATATAAATATATATTTTTGTATAAAATAACATTTGCTCTGTGCTAATTGCTTATGTTACTCAAGAAGCCAAGGACAAAGAAGATTAGAAGAAAGCAACCCTTATTTGGTGATCTGTATCTCTGCAGCTCTCAGGCAGCGATCTTCTGAAAATCTGACACAACTCCTAGTACTCAGTTTTTCTAAATACTTGGACCTTTAAGTTCCCCAGAAAAAAAAAAAAAAGAATAAAAAGTTTTCAGGAAAATACTGTAATCTGTCTGGGTAAGGAGGTAATTTGATACACTACAAAAATAATTCAAAAACATATACATATCTCTGGATTGTTTAAATAATTTTTCCATTCCCACTTTTAAATTAGAAAATCAGTAATTAATTAGATAATTAGTATTTGTATTTCCTTCACTTAAATATGAATTAAAGTTCAGAATTACACTTTTTAATTTAGGTCACCAATTGCAGGTCCATTAAAAAAATTTTCTGACTAAATTCTTTCATCACTTTGCATATCAAAGTGCATTAGGATTAACAAGAACTGGCACAAGTATCTTACAGAACATGAATTTTTAAAACAATTTCTATTTCTGAGAGGCATTTATAATAAAATGTTGTTTATGGCACAGTTCATTAGATTACTGCAGTTGGCAAAAATGTTATTCTACAAACAAATTTCATCATTGATTGAAATAAATGATAGACAGACAGCAGCTGTAGATTCAGAGGCTGTTTTGCAGCACTGGTTGGTGACCACTGTGAAATTCAAAAATTAAAATATTTCTGGAAGTGGACACAACTGGAGAAATCCTCACAGGCAATTTTCTTAGTAGGTTAGAATTGTTCTCTTTCCCATATATCTGTCTTCGCTATGCCTTTTCTCTCTGCTTTTCTCCTACCTGCTACTTCTGTATCTGAAAACATCATGTTTCTTTAACCAAGTGCCACGTAACTCAAAGGTGGACTACAAGTAACAATGTAAAAAACAAAATCTGATAAGGTGCAAATGCATATAACTCTTACTGGAATCTATTCTGGAACATAAAGATCTAAAGAAGAGCATGGCAGTTGTCCTTCAAATTGACACTACACAAAAATCAGTAAAAAGAGTGTGATGTCCACGTTACAGAACAGGACCTAGAATTGCTAAGGAATAAAGTGGCATCTCTGAAAACAAGTTATGTCTGAAAGCACAATGGAATCAAAAAGACAGTATTTAAACCTTTTTTACAGACCAATTCTCTATTCATATAAGTACATACTATTTATAGCCCTGTATATATGTAGTCAAAGTTATAACTACAATTTATACAGCCATATGCATTACTCATACCAGTCTGTTTTTCCCCAGTGAAGTTTATACACTCAGAAAGTTTGAAATGCGTCGTGGTTGTGGCACTCCTGTGTGAAAGGGCCATCAGTAGCTGGCATAAACCTCGTTAAAAACTCAGGTACAACCAGAAGACTGGATTCCAACATGATTTTTCTTCAACATAGTAAATTCCTTTCACTTTAAATACATTGAAGAGCGCTGAACTGTTAGAACAGTTATAGAAGACACATGCAGTCTTGTCCATAAACAGTACAGAAGAAAGATGGGCAAATGGGAGTACAACAAAGGGCTCTGACGGTGATTAAGGGACTGGAGCATCTGATGTCTTTTCCAGAAGAGGCTGAAAGAGCTGGCACCGTTTAGCTTGGCGAAGGGCATCTCACCAACATGTATAAATACCTCACAGCGTGGGAGGCTGTCCTTTTTTAGTGGTGGCCAGATAACAGGGCAAGAGGCAAGGGAGGGGGGGAATTGAAATGCAGGAATTTCTTTCAAAAATCATCTAAGATCTGCTCCTGCGTGGCTTGCCCTGGGTGATCCTGCTCTGGCAGGGCGGTTGGACTTGATCTCTAGAGATTCCTTCCAACCCCTACCATTCTAGCATTCTGCTTCACCCAAGTGTATCATTAACAGGTTGCTCAGAGAGCTTGTGAAGTCACCATCCTTGGAGACAGTCAAAACCTAACCGGGCACTATTCCAGCTCACCCTGCTTTAAGCAGAAGGCTGGACTAGACAGTCTCCAAAGATATCTTCCAACCTTGGCTATTCTATTTTGAACACGTTGATTGAGGCCAATTGGTCAACGAGTGCTAATTTCAATTACCTTAAACACACAGGAGTCTTCTATTTTTTTATGTATTGTTGGGGTTCTTTTTGGTTAGTTTTTGCTTGTTTAGATTTTTCTTTTCTTTTTACCTTTTTTTTTGTTTAAAATCAGCTGCTGGGAAGGCAAGCTAGATACTTTTTTAGTCTAATAGACTCACCAGTTTTTAATAAAAGTAAACATGATTAGGAATTGTGTTTGGCAACACTCACATAGCTAGTTGCAGGTGTTATTTACTAGTCTATTTATATGGTCATTGCAGCAAACTAGCCACAGTTCACACTGCCTTTACCCAACTATAAGGGCACATGAATAAAATATTGCAGGATGGCATTAGAAAGTATCCAGGAAGCTTGGACAGAGCACCTCAAGGCATGAAGAAGAAAAAATTAAGAAGCTGTTGTTCAGTGAATTAACATCCACTTTTATAAATTGTTTCAAATGAGACTCAAAAAAAAAATGTCACTTTTACGCTTGTTTTTGCTACTTAAAGTGGGAGAAATAGTGCAGCTGATTTCTCATGTCCTGCCCCAGCATTTTGCTGCAAAATAGGGCCAATGTTATTTCTTGTCCTCCCAGTGATCCCAGGAGGATAAACACATTAAATATTGTGAGCTTCTCATCCCTTCTAACAACAGGAGAGCTATGTGCTACAGCTGAAAAAAAATGCAGTAATTCATATTCTTCTACCTACGTTTTGTGTCAATTTTTTCATTTTTTCATAACCTGTGAACAGTGATATTTAACCCTCAGCCTCCATCTATCCCTACCTTTTCGTACGCTAAGAATTTTGCACATTTCTAAATGAATCCATAATTTTGCAAAGAAGAAATAACTATTAAAAATTGAAAAGAATAAAAAAATAGCTTTTAAACTCTGATTGCAAGCAATGCAACTACAGGATACGGAACCACAACTATGATAAGCACACCATACAAATAATGCTAAAGCTCAGGGACCTCAAATC
This sequence comes from Baryphthengus martii, assembly GCA_013396935.1. NCBI lineage: Eukaryota > Metazoa > Chordata > Aves > Coraciiformes > Momotidae > Baryphthengus > Baryphthengus martii. The sequence continues at coordinate 230,835 of VWZK01000012.1, read as the reverse complement.
AGCAATGACTTTGCTTATGTGAAATTAATGGATGCACAGGAGCACGCACATAAATCTTTGCGGAATCAGAACAAAGCTTGACTCAACACCTGCTGAAGTTGACCAAAAAAGCCTTGCTTTTACGGATTTCAGCAAGTTGAGTCATCATCTATTTTTTAATCCTGTGAAGCATGGAATAGAGACGAGCAGACTGTAGTAGCAAAGGTATTGTTTCCTGTTCTATTTTGTAGAAGGAGCTGCTAAAAAAGCATGACTGATCTGATGGTGCTCTGCTATAAATCACAAGCAATTTAAATGAAGTCATTAGTGTAACACAAAAGGTAAGAAATAGGCCAAGAGTTTTGGTACATGAAGTCCATATTGTACCAGAGTGCCCTGAAAGGAAATTTCTAGTTCTGTTCTGCTCAGAAACCTACAGCATAATATGGCTTAGGAAAGTTTGCTTTGGGAAAACAATTCACAGAGGGCAGCTAACTACTTTCAAAAATTAAGATCTATTTCGTTAACAGTGATGATTTTAAGAATCACATGTTTCTAAAACTGCGCCTTGTAAAATACAACATTCCTTGGTTTACAAGTTTACAAAAGTGTGTCTGAAAACCACTAAGTTCTAGTTACACACAAAGAAAGCAGAGCTATTTTTTTCAAAAATATATTTTTTTAAAAATCACTGTCAAAAAAAAGACCCCACAGCTTCTCTACTTTATTTTTAAATAGCTGAGTTCAGTCATAAACACTGCAAAATACAAATTTATTGTGGAAGTTACACCTTCTTAACTAAAAAAATTGTTAACGGCATTGCCCCTCTGACTCCCAAATTACTTGTAGAAAATTACTTTTTCCTACATATATTTTGTTTGCAATTTCTTATTATTCAATTAAGAGCTCAATAACTTTTTTTTTGTTCAACACTAAACACAATTGCTTGAAATAATCTCTGCAAGTTTTCTTATTTGATGGTTTTATAGTTAAACTGAAACACACAGAAGTGCTTCTTATGCAGAACAGCCAGAACATGTATTATTTCGATGTATGCCTAGGAAAAAAAAAAAGGAAAAATATCATAATGGGCATGCAGTTGACTATGTAGTAAAATGTATTTGATCTTTACCGTCTGAGAAGAAACAGGAAAGTGATGGAACTTAGGGAGGAACTTTTTCTTAAAAGTTAAATACTCATTCATACTTCATGCTATAATCAGAAGACAAATAACAATTATATCAACATGTATATAAAATGATGCCTCAAAGGTGAACCACAGCATCTTACTAGAAGTTTTGAAATAAAGCAGCCTTTAATGTCACCAGAAATCCCAAGTCAATGTACAAAGCAATCCTTTGTAATGCTCTACCATAAATTCTAACCGTGTAAGCCTTACGTGGTCCTCAGCCACTAAATAGAAATGGGCCAAATTCTGTTCAGACTTGTACTGCTTTGAGGAAGCAGGTTAGTAACTAGAGCATAAATCTTGTCAAAATTTCAGCTGGCAATCAGTACTGTAAATCATACTGTGGTTTATTTTTTTTACAGGAATGACATTGTATAAATTATTACAAGTCTGTTTTTTCCTAATTATTCAAAATCGACCTTTCTATAAGGTTTATGTTGTAGGTGCTCGACAAGACAACCCATTAAATCAGTAAAGTTATTCCATTTTACTTACTGACCGGCATGTTTTATTAACTTTATTTAATTTGCCTATTGTATATATTTAAGTATTCTTTTCAAAAACTTATTCTCAGAATGCAGTGGAGGAACGATAAAATCAAATAGTTTACTATGTAAGAAAGTCCTTTTCTTTGCTAAGAATCAGAAAAATTTAGTATGAAGATGGAATTGCACAAGCTGTAAATAATATGAAAAGTGACGGTGTAACAAAATAACCTCATCAAAACCACGTCCTATTGTCAAATGTATCAAAAAGTGTTTATTATAAACACTAAATGTGGCATTTCAGAATTTTTAATCCTTTCATTTGCCTTTCAGAAATATTTAAAGTCTCTATACTCGACATATAATAATTTTAATTAATCCTACATGATACATATGAACGCAGTGAAATTAATTTTTACAGTAAATTTAATCTTGTCCAGGGGCACCGGCTGACTGAATTAATCTGCGGACACTTAGAGATGTAACTTTACCTAACTACAGTGCAGCAGTGAAATGAATGTTAACCAGGATCAGTTTTCACAATGTTTGCAAGCTTGCATGGAAATACAATTCTAGAATCTTGATCCTTTGCTTTCTGCCCAGTGCTTGGCCTTCTCAAACATCTACAGAAACTAAAACTAAGTGCTAGAGTAAAACAAAATTGCCTTATAAAACACAGTACTGAAAGTAATTTATCTCTAACTAAAACACTGTAACAATTCAAATAAAAAGGGTCAGCTACACTGCACAATCTATTATTTATTATAACAAAAGCTTTATTAATAGAAGCTCTTTTCTTAAAGATCAATACTACAATTAAAAGTATAATTGCTTTGCATATCTTACCTTGAGGTTGAAAACTGCTATTATTTTCCCAGTTACTTCCAGAATTTGCTTTTCCATAGCTATTTATCAAACCACAATTAAGCGACTCTGCCTTATCTTTCACAGTTAAAACCAACCAACTTTGCTTAATGATAAAGACATTTATTTACACTAACTAAAGGAACTATACTGAGAGAAATTTCCTTACCCTATAACTTTTTTTCCTCAAAAAAGTCATGCACAGCACATACTTTTTAGTTGGAAAGAACACAGTCTTGGAAGTTTCTGCTGAACTACTTCTTAAAAGCACTGATGATAATTTAAAAGGTAAAAGAGCTGTACTGTCACCTAGTGGATAAAGGCAGTAGAAGAGTACACCTAGGATTACTTTTTAAACTACTTATGGTTTTAATAATATTAAAATATACTTTGTTTTATATTGATTTCTTGACAAAGATGAGCAAATATCAAGAACTGGACCTCTGAGTACTTTAAAAACCGGCCTACGGAGCCTTTGGCTCTGCATATATAATTGATTCATTGTAATGTTGGATATTACCTTCTAAATCTGAATGTAAATATTGGATTTTTAAGAGCTTGGGATGTAGAATAAAAGCCTCGGGTTGAGAGGCTGACTGGTAGTGTAGACAGCACAAAGAATAATGTCAGAAAAAAAGCTTGTGCAACCAACTTTTCTTTCACCTTCTGCACTGAACATACCGTTTTGCTTTTGTACACTAGAATGTCTTTAAGGAAAATCTGGCAAAGAAAAATGACTTGTGTGATGTTTCTGAGATGCTGGAAGGCATATACACTAAGAAGTTTAAGCCACTGAGCTCATTCAATAATTCAACCTAAATATACATATCCATTAGACTCCTCAACTGTATGGTTTCCAAATATAAATAGAATTTCTCAGATAGCTTCTAACATAGAAGCTGGCAAATATTTAATTGATGTTTTGCCAAAACTTTTCCCTATGTTAGAGTCTGTGATTTAGGACCCAAAGAAAAGCTTTGCTTCAGGACAAAACTCAAACCAAGCCAATGCTCCCACTTTCCCCAGCTCTTCTTGAGCAGCAGAAACACGGCAAAGAGTTGTATCAGTTGTAGACACATGATGGGACTTCCCTCCACATAGTATAATACGGCATGAAAGGAAAAATAATTTGGGAACAGTCATTTGTTTACTGACCGCTACAACGGATTTTTAAAGAAGGAAAAGTATTACCTCTTAATGAAACAAAGAGATTATCTTCTACTTGCATTCATTCAAGAACATTTTCTGGTTTACTCCAGCATTGGAAACAATGGCTGAAGCTCTTTATAATTACTTCTTCCTTACCTATGGATTGAGGAATTATAGAAAAATGTAGCAAGTCCAGATTTCCCTTGGATGATCACTTTTATGATTTTTTTGTTTTTTTGTAGCGCAAAGCAACCCGTATCAGTTTTGCAACAATTATGAAATTCTATGGGAACGTGCATTAGAGCACATTACCACAAACCATTATCACCATAAGAAACAAGGCACAGGAAGTTCTGTGAGACACCTTCCTGGTGTTGTATTACCTGTCATTAAATCATTTCACCCTTGTTTGCCTTCAATGAAGCAAACAGATCGACTCATTCTTAATGCTGCAGTCTGAAGACTGATTCATTCAACTAAGGTTCACATTAGGGGGAAAGAAAAAAAATAAAAAAATGGTAGATAATATCATACCTTACATTAGACTTTTCTGAGGATTTAAAAGATGAGGTCCACGGTACCAGAAAAATTGGAAAATATCAATAGTATTCTCCCTCTTTTTTTAGGTAAAACATGTATAATCTCTCTTGCAACATTTTAAACAACCAAATAGCCGCCAAAAAACCACTGCAAATTTAAATGCTGTGGAAATCAGAAATTATTCTAAAACTTTACAATTTTCTTCAGTATTTCAATTCAACTCTATTTACAGCAATGCAGTTCATTTTTTTTTCTCTGTTTTGACACTGAACATGTTCAGAAAAAGATTTCCATATTAATTGTAACTAAACCAGTGTTTTAGTGCTTATTAAACATTTGTAGGTGCCATAGTCATGTGAGATATATTATGTATTTTATCGTACTGAAAAGTGTATCTTCTTTTCTTGCACATCCCTTATGTGGTTGGCTTCCTAGTTACAAGCGACAAATGCACAGCTTGAAACACAACTGAGTAAACTTTCTGCAGTGATCAAATCCTTACAGAGCTTAAGTACTGAGCATAAGCAGAGGTGAACAGCAAGTTCAGTGGGACTGTCTGCAGTTTAAAAACATGAGTGGTATATATATAACAGGATGTACTACTCTGTACTTGGTGTGTGAGACTTTTTCCTCAGTTTCTTTCCTTGTAAAAGAAACTCAAGAGTTTAGCTTGCAACACATTCATAATTCACAAGCTGTAAGCAGTCAGCAGTATGTGCTTAAAGCTTGTGCTTCCAGTAAATGTTCTTACAAGTAAACATGTTACCTAGAGTATTCAAAGCTGGAAAGCAAAAACAGAGGGCACGATCAACCAAAGCAATTTTTAACAAGTTTTGAAAAATATTTACAAATTCCTTCCTAGAATGCAGCAACTTTCAACTTAGATTTATAGAATATACACTTTAAACAATATCAACAGTATCAACTGATATTTCAGATAGACTTGATTAAAGTTTAAATTATACCACAAAGAGTGTCTCTGGTGGCAGATAAATAAGTAATTTCAATTCAAGAGCTACTTTGGATCTAATAATTTGTTTTATCTGGAGAAGAAACAAGGGAGTTAATAGTTTCACAACTATGGAGGTGGGAAATCCATTTCCAAAACCAAGACATTCCTGGAGTTAGTTTAACTAATTGCTTCCTAAAGCTGGAGAATGAAGAGTTCCGCACAGGCTTACTATTTACCCTTACTGTATTTTGTGAAATACTTCAGAAAATACAGATTATGTAGGAATTTTTAAAGACTGGCAAAAGCACAATACCTGGAAAGGAGAAGTAGGGAAAAAAAATATTTCACTCTGACAACAGAATTTCATCTGTTTGGTGTCAAACAAGTAAGACAGACTGAGCTACAGGATAAATGCTAATAGAACAAACGAAAATTGCCCCCTTTTTTTTGCCTAGATTTTATATAATATATAAAAGCGGAAATACCTTCAACCTTTAATTTCCTTGCACGGACCTTAAAAGCTTTCTGAGATGCACATTGTGAGGACTTTATTTTTTTTCTTTTTCCCCTGAAGATGTGACAGCATTTCAACCAAGCTCAAAATATGTATGCCCTACTCAGACATGTTAAGGTTCAGGACCATGGAAAAACTGTGAAACTACTTTATAAAGTGGCTGAAGCAATGGAGAAGGTTATGTAAAAATTGTCTGTGAAGGGCAGAGAAATTCATTTAGTGGGATTTTGCACTGCTGGTCATCTGCTTCCCTTACGTTCTCATTAAGGTAGGGTGGTTGTGGCAAGGTTGGACACGTTACTGACATCCACAGCTAATCGAGTTTTTTGAACTGGAAAAGGACACTCTCATCCCCTAAGTCTGATGAGGTAATAATCTCACCTTTTCCCTCTCATACCTGACTAAAAAGGCTCATGGGTTGAAAATATGAAGCAAGAACTTCCTGTGAGATTTCCTGCTAGTCCTGAGCTCTCTTAAAAATTGTAGAAAGTTATAAAAAAATTCTTCAAAGAACTGAAGAAAAACATCCACAGTTTTGGTCTGGGTTTTATTGTCAGTGAAGATCACGGATTACTATAAAACTTTCTCTAAAGTTTTATTTACTTTAAAAGAATCCCAGCCTATCGTAATCACTAAATGAGAATTAAAACAACAAATGGTTTCATGTATAACTGTAAACAAAAGATGCAACTAGACTCAGATTCAAGAGACCTTGTTTCAATCCCCAGCCCAACCACAGGCTTCCTGTGTGACCTGTGCGTGCCACTCAAAACTATCTGATGCTAGAGTTCCTTGGCTGTATAATTAAGATAGTATTTCTCTCTCTAAGGGATCATTTGAGGAGAAAATGAATAACTATTTGCTTTTCTGTTAGTATGGTGCAAAAGTCAAAGCTGATTCTAACACAGAAATCATGAGAACAAAAGTCACAGAGTTCAACACATTTTAAAATAGAAAACAAGACGTTGAAAATGGAAGCATTTATGATACAAGCAATTTTAAAAGTCTCCTTTCTCATCTTAAAAAAAAGAAAGAAATCCCCCCCAACTTGTTAATAAGCTGATAATTACCTAAACCACTAACATAGAGACCAGGAATGTTTTAAATGCAAAATTATTTTTTTTTGTCAGCTAGGGAAATTCTGGAATTAACCTACATTAATTTTAACAATGAACTGTGACACTTACTCAAATGGGCTTGCTTTTGTAAGTTCTTTTTCTAACAAATAACGTGACCAAAGATAGTATTAAGAGCTTTAAATGAGAATCAGCAATCCAATAAATGGCAAATGCCTGCACGGCTTTCTACTCTTCCCTAACAGCAGTTTCACCCTGGGAAGTGGAAGCACCATCTCTTTAGGAGATGACCGGCATGAATATCAAGCCAATGTAATTCTGAATGAAGCAAATTTTTCTATGATCTGTTTCAATATAGATATAACTTCCTATGAATTAAAAAAACATGAAATTATTGAACTGCATTTAAATACGAAGAAACAGTTGTGATTTCTGCAGTGTCTCACCACTGCTATTGCCTAACTTTTAACATCATCATCAGAAGAATAAACAAGCAGAAGGTATACAATTAATCCGAGCGCTTATAAGAAATCACTAAAAACACTTTGGGAAAGCCAAGGCTGGACTCAACCCATAACATTTTGCTGTCTAGATAGAGCAAACAGACAGCTTATCTTAGAAATACATTTAACACTTCATATCATCGTAACAGGTCAGTGAAAAAGGGCTCCACTTCAGTGATCTGCCTACATACCTAGCTTGCAGTCAGGGTATCAGCAACTGGGCACAGCTTCTGCTCTGATAGATGTTCTCTGCATCACTGTTGACACAGCCTGACTTGCCCAGCCAAGCTTTTAATATTTCATGTGTGTCTTTTCATGTTTCATTACGTAACGGCTTCTTTTACTCATCTCACCTCTGATAGCACTGTCATGGACATTATTTCTTCAGTAATAGAAAACCATTATGGTCCTTCCGAGTCAAAGATCAAATACAGTTAATTTATTGCCAAAAAAAAAATCTCAGCTACAAGTTACTACTTCACTCCAAGGAGTTTTTATATTTTCCTTGTCTTTTGAAACAACCCACAAGTGATAATGAAAGGCTTAAAGCACTAAGAGAGAGAATCAGGTTTCATCTACCTGGACTGTCTGGCAGCATACTGTGTAACAATAAACGAGTGTTCTTAAGTCACAGCATTTCACTGGAAATGAGGCAGAACTTGTGTATTTTAACAGCTTTTTACAACTAGTAACCACTAGCAAATTTATTTTACTTTCTCAGGGAAGACCAGTGAACGTCCCTAATTTAAACTAAAGGGCCATTCAGCCTCGAAGACAAAAAAGCACTTCTGCTTAGCACCTGAGTAATACATGGAATATGTACAGGTGAATCAAGAGGACTGGAATCAAAGATAGTTTGTCTTTGGCTGGCCTGAAAGGTCTGACTCATTTCCAGTTGTGTGATCATTTATTATCCAGAAAAGAAAGGCTAGCTTTTTGCCCTGCAAACACAGTGGTGGTCTGTGGCTCATGATGAATAGATTTACCAGGTCTGCTCTCAATTGCATGACATAGAGTTTTCCAACAGGCTCTGACACATATACACCTGATGTATGTTTAAACTACCTAGCATAGAAAAAGCCTGCATATCTACCTGCATGTACTTTTTCTTGAGGTTATCACATGCTAAATACGTTCTTAGATGGCAGATTATTTAAAACTACATTACAATACAGAAATATTTTTCATCAGTAATTTCATGTCAGATAAAGACTCATTTCCCTGCTGTCAACCTGACTTCAGTAAAGCATAGGACTTTGGCTCCGCCCTAAAACATCAGACTCCATATTTTCAAGTTCCATGTCACACAAAGTTTGTGCAAGACTGGATTTACGTGTGTGGAATGGCAGAAAAGGAAAAGACAGCAATGATGGGTTTTATACTCAAATCAGTCTAACTACTGAAGCATTTATCTGCACTGTCTTGTGGTGAATAGCAGCAACTCCAGACAATTATTCCTGAACTTGGAAAGAGCTTCCAGTTTGAGTAGCTTTAACTGTTAGCACAGAGTCAAGAAACTACTACAAACAATGTTAAAATATTACCACGAATCAGATATTTGAAATGAGCAATTAGAAAAAGCTAAACCAACACTCATAAGCGGTCTTTGGTCTGTAAGGGAAAGGATCACACCACCATGCAACCATGTTAAAATACATCAAACCACAGCAATACAGAAAACAATTTTAAATGCCTCTTCACTGACTGTGCTCCCTCTGAAATTCAATTTAAATGTACAGAACTATCTAACTTTTAAAGTATGTTTTAGTTGATTAGCCGGATTACTGTGAGTCCCACACGCACAAAAAAATCTGAAACTGTTAAAAAGACAAAAGAACAAACCACAAATGCCTTTTCAGTCAGTTTCTAATAAACCAATGCTGGTAAATTCTATGCAGAATTAAGCAAAATGCTTATTACTAAGACATCCCAGAAACATTTTAAGCATTGTCTATAACATCCAGTATGCAAAGGAAGCATACACTGAGCATTCATAAGTGGTGAGGTCAGTTTTGTTTAAAATAAGTCACGCCACTAATCACTATCTGAGCTTTACTCGAAAAATTCTTTCAACAAAGATGCACACTCAAATATTCTTACAGTCATACTGAAGTTTATTTGCCCCAAGTCTCGCAGAATTGTAATTTCAGAATTTTGTTGGGCACAGAAAATGCCCTTCACTCTGCTTTACAAAGCTTATTTTCCTTTACCTAGCTCTCCCTTTTCACATCCTCAGTTCATGTACATATGATTCTTCAATTCTTGAACTTCCTTCTTACAAGGAAGAGGATGCCTTCGGTCTCAGTAGAAAAGAGCGTGTTGTCACTCTCTCAATACCTCTATCTGACTTCTTCATTCACTCACTACAGTGGTAAGAGAGAAAACAAGAATTGCAGCACCCTAAAAGGTATTGAGAGCCCATACATCATGCATCATCATCACACCTTTATGGATTCTGATTCAGAAGAGGGGAGCATTACCTGATTAAAAGGGCTTCACCTCTACTGGAGGAACACGAAAACCATTGGAATGAGATTGGAAAAGATTCTGAATCAATTTCCTTCAGCATTAAAATCAGAGCCATTAAAATTCAGCTAAATTCTTTCATGTATTTCCCAAGAAGTGAGAACAGCTGATGGACAGGTCAAGCCTCAGCGGCCTAAATCCTGAATGGGACACAGAAAACCAGCATGTTCATATCGCATCTGTGGAAAAATCTAAAGAGGATGATGTTAGACATTTTAAAGATAGGAGTCTATACAATGAACATCAGTCAGAAAGTGTTACTTAAACTAACAAAGGAAATTCTTTTCCCATTGAGACAAGACCAATTGAAATAAGATAGTTTGAAAACCTTGGTATTTTCTAAGACTTTTCACAAGTCACACAATCTGAGGGAGAAAAGACTCAGACAAAGACCACACTTCCCTTGTATTTCTGAAGGGGCCTATGAGCCAAGACTACCTGGTCCATTTGGGTGCTATTAATTTTGTTTTTCTTAAGGCCTGGTGAAAAAAACCCCAATGTATAAAACATTCTGTCTATATGAAGAATAAGAACAGAAATGGAGCCTGTGTGTTTGGATTCACTGATACACTGCTTTATCCAAAACCTAGATACAAGCAGGTCTTTCAGGTATTATTTTTCAACATTATTATTTAGATTATCTGCAGAATTAGCTGCATTACAACCAGATAGTTTCCTTGACTACATCAATCCATAGCCTTCAACGATCCAGGAAAGGCAGAACAGTTTTGAATTCTATTTTTTTTTTGTTTTGCTGGCACAGATAATGAAGGACAAGATGTTTTAAAGAAGTATCTCCCTTTTTGTCCAATTCTGTCTGGACAAGTATGCTGAGATTACACATATTTTGAGATCGAGCAGATGAGAGCAGACCAACAAACTACGTAAGATCTTCAACAGTCAATTTTTTATAAGATTCTCCTGCTAGGAGAAGGAATTCCTGAGCACAAACGCAAATGTGCAGCCTCATGAAAAACAAGATTGTAGCTTGATGTTTAAGGACAAAAGTGATATTAGGATCCTTTAGCTAGTTTTATTTAAACTTTTTTAAAAAAAAACAACTTTTGGAATCATGCCAGTTTTGACTGAAAGACATCCCTTCTTCCACTAATCTGATCTTATAAAAGTGACATGTCAATTTATCAAATGGTGGCACTATCTTTCCAGTTCTTCCATTCAGATCACTTTTTTATTCCAGATTTTTTTCTTTAAGTTAAATTCAAAAGAAATAACTTTCCAAATAGAAGACTGATCTATTCAAATTACATGTCAGCTGTTATTTGTTTCCAGTAAAAAACTTCAGGACAACTAAGTTTTATAACTATATATAACTTCTATAACCCAGGAGGTTGATCCTAGAACACTTTTTCTAAATATTGCTTAAAATTCTGGTATGTTCATTTAAAATTTGCAGTTTGAGTGAATATTTCAAAGATTTTAAATGAAAAATTATTTCAAGAAAATCATATTTATTAAATAATAAAAGAGCATCCATGTGCTGATGATCAGAAGAGAATATAAATAGAGAAACTTTTTTTCCAGGGAAAAAAAAAAAGAAAAAAGACACGGCATGAAGTCCCAGATTGGTCATACATTCTGGTACTGGTCAATAAACCAGACCACCACATATAAACAAAACATTCCATTCAACATTATGTCAACCTTTAACAAAAAGATCATCAATCAACTGCAAATGCATGTTCTATGCACCTGTAAAATCTGATGGACATTCTTTCCAGTTTTTATTTCAACACTGTGTCTGTCAGAATTACCCCCCACTATAAACTTATTATTAATGTTGGGAGAAGTTTTCCAAATGTCACCAAAATGAATTAGTATCACACTGAGCCGAAGACTTAAGAGAGTCACCACGTGCATTTATGTATTTTCCCTCCTGTAATACTGACACATTTATGTCTTTTCCATGTCTGCTCCAGGTCTGGTGGAACGGCACAGTATGTGTCTCATTTATTTTGTTATAACACGGCGACAAATATAGAAATTCGTTTGCACAAAGCCTGTGGAAAAACTGCTAACAACATCTACTCAGAAGATGCTCCGTATCTAAACCAAAGCAAACAAAAAGGTTTTTTACTCCTAGCATGACAAAGTGAGGTAAATTACCTCTTCCACTACACGTGATTGTTTCTAATGTGATGTTAGCACCACCTTGGGTTTCACGTGTACATATAGGAGGGTGTGTTTGATAATAAAAGACTCTTCGTAGCGGATAAAGGTACAGCAAGGTCAAAAAGCTGGAAGCCAAAGCTAGATGAATTACAGCTAGAAATAAAACCTTCTCAACAGCAATACTAGTTAGTCTTTAGAACAAGTTCCTAAGTGCTTCTAGATTCCCTGTCACTATGGTATATGCTTTAAAAAAATTATACAGCTAAATAAGCTAAGACACACAGCACTTGTTACCTCAGAGAATCCTACCACAAAATCCTGCTTTCCTAATTTGCAATCATTTAATTTATATTCAGCTTAGTGCTTATGAATGTAATGTTCTAGAGAGAGCTATAACAGTAGGAACACACGACCACTTTTTTAGTTACCAAGCAGTAAGAAGGATACAAGTTTCAGAGTGGGACAGGCAATGAAAAGAGGTTATTTTCCATCTATAGTTCCACTTTAAACAGTATATATCAGCACATGCATGATTTAGGAAGCTGTCCTCTTGACTTCAGTCTGTCCACTACATAAATAAATGGTGGCACACGACTTAATCTCCAAAGATTTTACAATATTCTTGATAAACTCTATATTTTGGTATACTCATCTGACTTCCAGAAACAAAACCTGTACTTAACTTCCTCTTCACATATACAGGGTAAAAAAATGTATTCAAGTGAATCAATTGTGTCTGATTTCCTGTAATCTAGCTAGATTTTCTATTTATGTTTTCCCTTATATTACTAATTCAATAACCCACTCTGGCACACTTTATCCATCTACATTTACTTCAGTCCTCACTCTGTAACCTAAAAGGCCCTCATTATGAAGAAAGCATAATCCTGAACAAATAAATGCTGATGCAAGTCATAGTTCTGCTAATTTTATTTAAAAGTCTGTAAATGTTTTATTAAAAAGTCAGTAAAGGTCATAACATGAGATCCTCATTCAGATTTCACTTGAGCAAAATTCCAGCTTCTGTAGACTTCAAGGACAATCTGCCTGAAGAAAACCTTACTGCAGGTTCTATGATTTGTCCTGAAGTAAAGAATAGTCTCTTACTGGTAGTCAGAACACAGACAATGAATGCAATCATTATATAAATACTAAGAAGAGAAAACAAGACTTTCACAAAGCAAGTTTTATGGCTTGTGTGGTTTAGGAATTCTTTGCTGGATCCTGGAATTGTTTCACTTGGACTAGGTGTTAGATTTCTCTCTACAGCTGCGTGAATCCTGCAGGGTTCAGTTCACGAAACAAACCCCTGCAGTTTGATTCAGAAGGTTTGGAAAGGAACCAATATTTCTTTGTTCACTTACAGATTCAAGAGTTTGGTCATCTCTCGAATTCTTAGCACCTTCACTTTAAAAGATTAATACCTGTAATCACTAACGAATGAATGTCAGGCAGCCCAAAGACTCCTTGCCTATGGCTACAAGGATGTAATTCACAGAGCTCCACGGTCTTTGAGCCCCCCCGAGGATCTTACTATAAGCAGGAGGAACAGGAGAGTTTTCCTGCTCTCATTTTACTCCAGGGAAGAAAATAAATAAATCCATAAAGCTTCCAGAACTGGAAAGTAAGGTGGCAAACGCTAAACAGACCCTCAATCAGGTCATTCAAAAAGGCCAGTAACAGGGAAATCACCAACTGGTAACTGGGATAACTCCACTCAAGGAACGTGACTCTGAATTATGTTCTGAACTCAAGCTGGGAATTAACAACTAAAATGAAGTTACTCTTTAAAAAAAATCATTACAGCATTTCAGGATGAATGGAAATGGTGAGCTATAAAAAGATTTCAGGATAGTCACAGTGCAAATAGTGACAACTTTTATAAGCACAGACCAAGATAGTTTAAAAACCCCAGCAGATCTGAGTTAAGTTAAATTTCCTATTTGATACAAATAATTTGTGCATCTTTTCCACACTTTCCATTTCACTCTTCGCTCTGGCCTGTACCCCGCTTTCCTTTTTTAGGCAGTAAAACTCTTGCAAAATGTCTCCAGCCCATAAAGTTATTATTTCTTTGTCTACAAGCGTAGCCATCTATGGCTATCAAAACACTGCCTTAAACAGAAATTTACTTCTTGCATTTGTGCCTCCTTTCAGCCTCTAGCCTCTCACAGCATCAAATTAGACTGCAGGTATTAGATTACACTAGCAGATAATTTGTTCACCAACTCTACAGCGAAGCTATCATTTATATGAGCAGATTTTTATATTATATTACTCACATGCTGTGCTGGCTTCTAACATTTCTGCAAAAAACAGCTGAGAAATTAAAGTGATTGAAACTCATCACTGTTTAATGTTAATCCAAAGGGGAATCATCTTATGTCCTTTCTCTGTACCTTTGTGGGGTTTACTCACGATCCTGCAGAAGGAAGGCGAATGGGAAGTTTTCTGCGATAACGCACGTGAAAACAGTGATGAGGTTGGGGAAGAAAGTTGTGAACAGCAAGGAACAGGCAAGTGGAAGAAGGATATAACTATTAACGAAATAAATGTCTGTGGAAACATCCTCCTCCCTCTTTTTCACCAGGGAAGAAGATTGAAGAGATTCCCAAACTAAAGATATTCTAACTCTATAAAAGGGTTTTAATTCAAGGATGGGACCAATTCCGAATTTTTAAAACTTTTTTTCTTTTCTCTAGTGAATGCTTTGCACTTCAGCAGCTCATTCCGCCAGCTAAATTTCAGACCAAATCACTACAACGCCATCTACAAGAGCCTGCTTCTGAAAACTCCTTGTAGACTGGATGTCTTGTAGAACATGGTGATATAGCCAAATCAAGACCTTTGCCTGTGGAACTAATGTTACACCCAGTGTTTGCTTTGAGTCAGAGGAGAGCAAGGTCTAGGTTTTGCAGCCTTATACTATTGGAGATAGGCTTTCCTGGAAAGGAAAGGGTAAAGGGGAGGGATGGCTATCTTCACATGGAAACAGGACGAGGAGCAAAACTTTACTGCTGAAGGCTCAGAAGCTTGGAATTACCACTGGAAAAAATTCACCATCCTCATTGTTAAAGTTCTTTGAATTAATCCTTTTCTCTTATGCTTCTACTCTTCTATTTCACACTTTTAATATGTTGGAACTCTAATAGCTTTCATGCATGTCCACTGTATAAAAAACTGATCATCACATATCCTAATTTATGTCTTTGTGCCTGACAGCAATTTAGTATGACTAATTTGGATCAAGGCAGCTCAAAGCCTTCAAGGCACTGAGAACAGTGATAACAGTATAAAGTAAGTGTTAATTTATGAACTGCTCTCTCTGCTTAATATAAAAAGGGGGGCAATGCTTTTAAATCCATGTTCTACAAGCTGAAAATTAGTCTCCTTGTATGAGATAGCTCAATGAGGTAACATACAGCCAAGAAAAAATGGCATTTAAAAGCAGAATCAGTAGTTTGAAGGTCTGATGAAAATCTTTTAAGTAGATAGTTCTCTGGAAATAGTTTTCCTAATCAGAAAGGAATGTTGTATTAAATCATCGTATTTGGACACAGCTTCTGGAAGCACATGTGTTGCAGATTCTCTGCTAATTTGGAAGGCAGCAAGACTCTATGGAGAAGAAACACAAAGCACATCTGGGAATGCAGCAGTCATCCTGTATACACTTCCATGAAGCATGAATGCCGACATGAAGGTGGAATTAGGATGGGGTTTAGGTGTTAGATCTAAAAATGATTCAGCATATATGGCCACTACAATCAGTATTCTTTAAAAAGATTACATTTTATCAATTTTTTTATCAGCTGGTGCTGCAAATCTATACATCTGGCCAGAATTCTGCTTCCGTTGCCTCCTGAGCATGAGAGATGGACATAAAAAGCATGCAGAGTTCCTATTTCTGCTACATATGATAGCAGGAAAAGAAGTAAAGGTGCTGAGTGGAAAAAAAAAAAAGACTATCTCTCAGAAAATCGCCTTTTTTTAATGTGAAGTGCACCTATGATTTTGCAGTAATGACGTGTGGCTGGTTATATTATCATGTCACCACAAAAAGCACTATTCTTTGGGCCCCTTAATTGGGCTTTCTATGTTGTAAACTATTTGGATTTCCAATTTAAGTGTCATTTGAACTTCTTGAGTTTTGATACATGTTTTAAGGAATGACAGCAACAACTTCAAACCACAGATAGACTGTTCTTTAACTACAGTCCCACACAGGCTTAGCTGGCAACTGCACACACTAGAACACAGGTAGCAAACTTGCTGAGGGTCAGTGAATGAAATAAGGCTGAGGGCAGTGTTTGACACTCCTCCTCCTCCATTTGCATAATCTGATCACATTGTGGGCTAATTCGGCTTGTTAAAGCAGAGGAGAATAAGAATGGCCGTGCTGGGACGAGGCGTTTATGGGTCGAGACTTTTAAGAGAGTAGTGAGCAGAGGGGTTCCCTTCCCCACTGCAACAGGCTCTTCAAGTAATTTACTACTGAGGGATTCCCCAGACCAGAGGTGATTCCTTCTGTATTTCACATTCCTCACCATTTCTTTACAAACCTAAAGTGTTCTGACTTGTTTAAATGTTCCCTATATGAACAGGGTTTTGGGGTGAGCTTTGTCACCATTCCTAGGATCTGGCCAAGCTCTGACATATCTTTATAGGGACACACACCACATATGGTCTTTAGAACATGGTAACACAACAGCTGTACAAAGAAACATAAATTTTGTTCAGTGTTCTGTTCTCTGTTCCCTTCCAAATAATTATTAACATTGGATTTGTTTTCCGTTGATTGATACAAAGCTAATGTTTTTTTGCAGGACAATTATTTCTATTTGTCTTTTTTTTGCTACAGGAATATAATACAAATATTTCTGCTTCTGTTTAGAAATATGTAGATTATAAACTCAAGGTCTAACTACTGAGTGATTAGAGACAGCTCAAGGTCCGTCTTTTCATATGTAAAGCCAGGATTTCCCTCTCCTCCACCTAATCATTTACATTGACCTACACCGTTTTTATTTGACGTTCTATCACAAAGCCATTCAATGGACTTTGTAAACTCCATTTGTAGTTCTCTCTGGTTGGCACTTGTTTTAATTTCTTTATGTAACAGTATCATCCACAGATTGCCATCTCATTATTCCTCCCTTTTTTTGGACAAGAAAATTGGGAAAAACAAGCAAACAAAACATCTGAACTTCTGTACCAGGCACAACCCTAGAAATGAATAGTAAAGAATATCATGTTTGTCCATGTGCTACTAATTCTATAAAAGTAGTCGTCAACATGGCTTTCATAGAGGAAAGTTATATCTCACAAGGCTACCTCAAATAATGCCTGTTGTTAGTCAGCAAGTAAATATGAGTAAACAGTCTGATAGAGGTAGGGTGCAGGAAGCCTATAATTTGATACCCAGAAGCTGGGAAAACGTACTGGAAGAAGTATCACCCTTTACTTTCTCTGTTCTGGTAGGATTTTTCCTAACTGTTTACTCACGAGCATTGTCAGAGGTTGCTCACCAAACATTTGCTCTGATCCAGCAAATGCATTCCTACCTCATCCCATTCTCACAGAATTTCTTGAATTTATTGAAGGCTTCCACTCCTCTGCTGGATCTGGGTAAGATTGGAGAAAGTGGAAAAGTTATGAAGGGGAGGGAGCAAAAGGCAAGCGAGACACACACACAGAGCAGGTTTACATGAGCCTCCTTTCCTCACATTCCGAAACAACTCCAGCTTCTGCTGAAAACTCGGCCACGTTTTTTTAGCTAAAAACATTTAGAGTTTAGAAGCGCCTTTTTTCATGGTCTTCAAACATTTTTGGATGTCATGATAAAAATCCTATGGAAAGTATCTTTCTCTTTTAGCAATATGTTGTTCCCTGTAATACATACAAAACTAACGAGCTCAAGCCCACATAATTACAATGTCCTCACTGATAAAACAAGGAAATGTAAATATTGATGTAAGTAGGGAAGAGAAGATAAGGATCTTAATTAGTATCATCAAGTAGTTTCGATCATACGATGTACTAACTGATCTCATCTACACTTTTGCTACAGTTTCACATATTTTTGAGAAGTGTTTATCTTGCTAGAATAAGGTAAATTCCTTGTTTTAAGTTACACGTACTCTGATTTAAAAGGTTAAAATTAGATATTAAATATTAAAATTAGATACGTGCAAATTCAGACTTTTACATACGAACACTATGAAAAATCAAAACTGTTCTAAACTCTGCCATTGACTCATCATGAGAAGTTTCGACATCTAAGCACACCAGAACTTTGGAAAAATTAATTTCCCGTTCTGAGCTCTGCAGCTTGGACCTCTTTCTAGTAAGAGCTTACTGCTGTTCAGAATTGTAAAGCAGGATTTCTAACATAAATAGGACCAGCTGTAAATAAGCACCTATCATGGCTGAAAACAAACTCCTTTTAAGCATCACATGCAGAAAACACTTTCCTTGGAGAGGTGCATAACAGTATTTAGATAGAAGTGCAGGCGGTCTGTTGAAAAGAACTAGGTCTGGGTAAAAAGTCACAGGGAAAACCTCCATGGCACAGGAAGTCCTTTCACTTTTCAGAATGTCATCCATCATGCTGGGGGAAACGGCAGGAAAGTAACCTACTACTTCTTAATAGGCTTCTGCATAGTGAGCTGCTTTGAAGCAGCAGCTGCCCACAGTAAATTTCACTGACCCTTAGAGCCTTTCTCCAAGTTTTCCAACTGTTTTGTCTCCTGAGTTACAACTCAGTGTTAGGTCCAAGTCACCAGCACCTGACAAAACTTCGAAGCTCCAACAATGTGAGAATGTAAAGCTTTCAGGGATGTTGTCTTTTTCGTACGGCACCAGCAGCGAGACCTGATGCCGTTACATTTACCAGGAGAGAAACTTTTCTCCCTCTGAGACAGGGACTATTTTAGAGGATGGCATCACACTGTGCACGGGTGTACTATTACAGAATGCAGTGTGTATCACGGGACTGTAGATTTCTGGCACAGAAATTAGCACTCTGTTGTGATACCAAGTGCTCTATCTTATCCATTAAACCATAAACAAGCAATAGTTTAGATACGCTGTTTGCACCGAGGTGGTGAAATTTAATACTAACCTGCAATTATAGAGAATGGCTGAGTATAATACCCTAATCGTGTCCTACAGACATCGATTAATTAAGCCTTACAATACTTATTTATTCATGCCTTGTTAATCGAATGCACTCATGCATTTTTTATTCCAACATCTGTGAGCTCAGTGCCAGCAAATTACTTGTTCTGCTTAATTTCCTTCTTCAACCATTCCTCCTTCTCACCAGAGTTTGTGAAGCAGAAGACATTATGCCACTATCTTTCAAATAAATCCTACCATCATCTCCTCCTGTCCTTGCTGTCACCAGGTGTCACTTTTCTTCTTTGTACTCCTCCCCTGTTCTCTTCAGACTGCCCTCCTCTTCTTACTTTTCCCAATGCCGCTCTCACATTCCCTTCCTCTTTCATCTTCCTCTCCCAACAGCAGCCTGCACAGGTTCTGTGCTTGCCATAATACTACTCTATCAGTATATGCATTCCACAGGGCCACACTGTTCTTTTAGAGTGAAAATAAAAAAAAGAAAAATAACAAAAGAAAAGAGGAAAAGTTGGAGGATTTTTCAGAGGGTTCACTTTTCTGTACATTTTGCAAACTGGCGTATTAGTAATTCTTCCCCTTGTCCTGTATATTTGACTTTTTATTCTTTTTTTTTTTAAATAGACTACCTAGAAAATAAAAGTGTCATTTAGCTTCAACAGCAGTGAGTAATCTATCCTGATATAAATGCTTGACGTGCTTATGTTAGTGTTGGAGCTCCAGCTACTGTGTCAATGTTCAAGGTGGTGCTCTGTACTGACCACTACTAGATTTAATTGTGTTAAACTCCAAAAACAGCACACTAAAATACTCTGACAAGATCACCTCTTGTCCTTCACACTTGCACATAACAAACAGATTGTAAATGTCCGTTTACTTCCTCAGATGAATGAAACATGTCACATAATGGCAGAAAGAATATTAAATTCCAAGATCATCTCTCCCTAAATAACAAGTGTGACAGTAGAATATTTTCCTTTCTTAGAAATTTGCCTGGGTGGCTAGAAAAATAATAGAAAATGCGAATAAATTGCTGCCACTATGGAGTAGAAACAAGCCTGATGAAAAAAAGAGAAAAGATTGTGACGTGGAATAAAAATTCATTACTTCGTCACTTTGTGAGATCACGGAAGTCAATGCTGTCCTTTACACATAGCTCTATGCAAAGATTCCTGAACAAAGAAATGAAAAATTGCTTCATGAGAAAATATCGTCATCCATTTTCTCTTTTCAAAGAATTGTGAATAGGAGACAATGATTAAACAAGAAAAAAAAAATCTGGTAGAATGATTTTTAAGGATAGACTTACGCTTCATGAAATTCCAGCAAGTGAATACTGCACATGTTGTCGAGTGGCCTGAAAGCCAGACGAGACTAGTCTACCAGTTATGCTTTGAAAAGAAGATTTCACAAAGTTCCTAAAAGGGAAAAAACTCCATCCTAATGTTGTTGTTATTTTTTAAGATTCTATGTAAATCACAATGGGAAACACCTGTAAATACACAGAGTCTTGGGATTGCATTGGGTTGCCCAAAGAAACAGCAACAGTATCTTCAGTAAGTATAAGGATATAGAAATATGGTGCAAAATATGGGTATCTGGAAAAATCACAAGACACATGCCCAGGCTAGCTGGCCTTGTTATTGGCTACGGTTTTGTACTTTTTGTTTTGTTATTTTTAACTGTGGCAGTTCAGAACTCAGGGCGAATTACAAAAGTTCGTCTAAGAAATGTGATAGAAACATGGGTGATGAACTCATGGAAGGACTTACCCTGCTGCAGTTAGTATGGTAAACTATTTAATAGATTTTTATTATGATTAACTGAAAAATATTTGTACTTCTGTGGAACCATCTATGAGTTCAGTGCAAACTTATTCTCTACTACCAAGCTACACAACGGAATGTTTGTATATTGGCATAACACAGCCCAAATCACAAAGACTGTGTGATGGCACACAACTCAAACTATCAAAAGATGTCTATTTGTACCAGGTAGGGTGGCAAGATCTAACCTGGAAAAAAAAAAGCAGCACTTTGCGGTTCGTTCTTTGTTGTCTGTATTATGAAAATACTGATTTTGTGTGATTTATGAAGAGAATTCTGAGCTGAAGGAACGCTTCCAAAGGCATAAAATCTGCAATTTACTAAAACAGTCTTCCAACCTGGATGAAATAATCCTCGAATACTTAATTTGCTTTCAATAGCCAGTGGCACCAAGCACTAAAAGCTTCTTTTACAATAAAAGGAGGAAGATGATGATACATCATTTCATAGATCCATGAGGAGAAGAATGTGTGTTGTCACAGTCAAACTTTAAGAACTATGGATCCTAAAACATCCTTTCTAATAATAAAACCAGAAAGAGAATTCTTGAGAAAAATAGTTGAAGATGAACGGTCTCAATCTGGGAGAAGAGAGAATATACGAATTCAGATTAGATGGCTTCGCAGATTGAAACAATCCTATTTTGGAAAGATTAGCTTTAGAAATCAATTTTCAAATCACATACAAGAGGTGATTCAAATCGCATACAAGAGGTGATTCAAATCGCATACAAGAGGTGATTCAAATCGCATACAAGAGGTGATTCAAATCGCATACAAGAGGTGAAGAACTAGTGAGTAGCTCACAAAATTCTCAGGAATTGTGGCTTGATAAAAAAACAAGCATAGTTTTGAATGACAACACTAAAACAACAGAATACCCCTCAAACCAAATCCTTGGCTCCATCAGTTAAGACACTTCAGAGAAATAAGCACAAACTAGCAAAACACAAAAAAAACCATTTTATACTATTCTCTGCTTTGCAACTTTGATACCAGTTTTAAAGTCAAAAATAGAATCCCTTCTTTTGTTTCAATCCTATTACTTTTTTTTTTTACCTTTTTAAACACATCTAGCATCCAGAGTGAAATGAAGTCACTCTGACAGATAGAGTTTTTATGGAGAAAACAACTCCAAAATGGTCAGTATTATTGAACTGTAGTGCAGCATGAGAACTGCAGAAATTATACTTTGCTTCTCATTAAGCTGCAAATGACATTTTGATGACTAGTACAAGAATCAGATCTTGCTTGTAGCCGGCAGATATTCTGTAAGGTCCCTCTTGCTGAGGATCAAAGAATAATGTAAAAATTTACAAATTTTGGTTAAGATCGTTTTGTCACAGCAGCTCTGAAAAATTACCATAATATAAATAATAAACAGTGTTGTTGTAAGTCTTCCAACCAATGAGATATCCTCAGCTCCACACACTACTGCAGGTCTTTTTTGGCCAGGGTAGTTTGAACCTGGTTGCATCCTCTGAAACAAGGCTGGAGTGAATCCACACAAATCCTCCTCCTTTGTAGAACCAAAGAAGAGTAAGTTTAGCTAAATCAGTATCTTTCTGGAGAGTTTTCTTAAGCAATTTTTACATGGATAATGAAAGCTTCCTTCCTTGATATCTGCTGATTTTCCAACAATTTTATGATGTGGTGAAAATGANCACAGCCCAAATCACAAAGACTGTGTGATGGCACACAACTCAAACTATCAAAAGATGTCTATTTGTTTTTATTAATTGAGGCACAAATGAACTTTTTCATATCTGTAAATTCATGCCAATAAGAAAATCAACCTATTATAAAAAATTAAGTTGCTAGTTTCCAGAGAACAGAAAGATACCAAAGTCATTTGCAACTATATGCAGAAAATACGTTTTCCTTTCCTATTTCTTGGTTTCAATTACAATGTCAAGTTACACGGGACATTTAATATAGAACATCAAGTTCTAGTAAAAAACACAGAACATTCGAGTTGATGTTTTGTGTATTTTATCACTTACATAAATAGATTGTTTCTTTTAGAGGAGGTATAAAAATAATTTTTGAAACAAAAAGATAATCCCTTGAAGACTTAGTCTTGAAGTTCTAAAGAATACAAAGCAATCAGCAACCAACTGAATATTTGGAAAAGAAATTAACATTAATGAAATATGATATTAAATAAAATCAAATATTGAAGATAAAAAATTGGACACAATCTTTATAAGAAAATTATTTGCATGCATCGCTTACAAAAATTCAGGTTTAAATTGAAATATAATAAAATGACAGCAGCATAACATAAATAAGCAGAGGCTGAAGGATGAATCACAATTAAACTTAGCGAGTTCAAAAAAGCTGAAAAATAGGATCTTGTGGAAATGCACCAGAGCTTTCAATACAGGTTTCCAATTAAAATGACCAAATACAACTCAGTATAATTTAGAAATGAGATAAAACCACCCATACTCTACTTTCCATTAAAAGCCTTACAACTCTGAAGGGACAGAGTGCTCAAAGGCTCCACCTTAAGTTTCCAAGGTTGTTAAAGGGAGTGACATTCCCAACTCCTACATCAGGCTAACAATAAACTCGACAGAATGGTCCCCAGAGACTGCTCCTATTTCTGTTACTGTGCTTCTGCTCCTCTTACCGTCTCACCCATGGCACAAAAATTTCACTGCTGTCTCTCTTCGGCACAAATTAAGATTATTTTTATGTTGTATTTTCACCTCCTGAACGCAAATTTAACTTCTCACACTGTTACCTGGAGTAACCTGGTCACTCTGAACAGTAACATTTGATCACAAAGTATGTAGAGAAATCATATAAATGTACTAGAGTGATAAAACATGTATGTGTGTGTTGCAAAGGGGATTCAGTAAAAAAAAAATTAATTGATTCATGCTAAATGGAATATTTAAGTGAAATTGTACTCTTTGTCACTTTAAACTTCATACACACAAATTATCTAAATATCAAAACATAAGTCAAAAGGAAGACCTCTAATTAGAAATCAAGAAATTGCTTTGAGAAATAAACCTTTCTTTAAAAAAAAGGGCAAAGGAGATGTATACAAAGTTTTCAACACACTATACACAGATGCTGAACAACAGAAAAATCAAAGCTGAGAATAGCACGAGCCTTCTATTTTCCTACAATTTGCATCTGAATAAAGAGAATTGGTAACAATGATACGGCACTAATTATTAAAATCCATTGGGGCAGGGGAGACAAAAACCCACACCTAATAGGAGTTAGGGTCATAAAAAGAAAAAGCGCTAAAATAGAAAGTTGCAGAGAAAACATCTGCAAGTAGTGCTACTGTTGAGAGAAAAGGGAGAACCAAATGCTCATGGTCATCATTCCCAAATAGCCTGAAACCTAAGCCAGCACCATTGGTAGGGGATTTTTCTTACACGATCAAAAGGAAGCAGCAATGCCATCTGCTGTTTGCTTTGAAAAATTGTTAGACCAGATGTTCCCATGTGTGGACCCCTCCATCCCCTCTATTAAGAAACCACTTGAAAAATAACCATGAAATAACATGGGGAAAACATCTGCATGGTATCCAGTAGACCACCAGTAGTGAAGCACAGGAAAGCCAAGAGAGGAGGAGAGAAAGGGCTGGAGCAATTCAAGCACGTCTAAGACTAGGTCAGAGACAGGCACCCTGTTGCGTGGCATAACCTCCATGTGTATACATATGTATAACCACTCACTGGTTGTCTTTTCCTTTCGTTACTCAGCAGGAGGAAGCCAGATTTCTCACCCATCGGCCCGATGTCAGGCAAGACACTCTGCGTGGGGAGTTAAACCAAACACCACAAAGAATGAGCTCAAGAACCTGGACAGAAGGGCACAAGAATGACTTACTCCTTCCTCTCCCTTTCTATAGGCTCATACTCCACCTAGCATCATAAAAACACAGGAGTATATTTATCATTATGGACAAAGAAATTTTTCCACATTTCTAAAACTGCTTTTATTTTGAAACTCTGAAATCTTCAACAATTTATATGGAACCTTCCATGTTCTCTGACAAATCTTTCAAGAAGGGAAGTACAGTACGACCACAGGCACCAGGATGTTATGGTACTACTTAAATACTATAGGAGACAGACAGAAAAAAGATATAAGGGGCAGTGAGCATCTTACGTATATCGTGGGAGTCGAAGGAGGCGCATTTACTAGTCCTAAAGTACTTGTAGAGACGATTGTAAAATACATTACCAACAAATAGGCTAACTTAAAATTATATACCATAACAAAAGACATTCTAGAGAGTTGTCAGATTACAAAATCAGTTTGCCCAAATTTTAAAAAAGTTCATGGCAGAACACTTTAAAAGGACTGATGGATTTGCACAGCATATGATTTCAGGGAAGAAATTACACACTACGACAAAGTTCTGAAACAAGTAAGAGCACGGACATTAAGCATCATTGCAAAAAGCCTGAAGAAACAAACTACAAAGTGAATTTTCCATTTCAGTGGAGACACCAGTGAGTCGCTCATTTCTCTCGACCTCAAGAATTCACATTTCAGAAGCTCATTTAAAAAGTTAACCCCAATAGCACTACAGAGATATTCTACATACAGGCACATAACCTGGCATTCCAAGTTGCCCTTGAAATTCTGGTGCCTAATTGCTTTGCAGACAGCAACCTGGAAAGGGAAGCAGGTTTTTGAAGAACATGACAGTTCTTAAAAAACTGCCTTGGTCCCACCTCACAACATGCCTGACGAAGTATATAAGGATAGACCTATTTCTTTCCAGGAACTGTGGATGACCAGAGTGGACATTACCAGTTTTGGACCTACCGTAGTTTGCTATTATTTTAAGGAAGGGTTAACAACAACTTAAGCTTTGTTCTTAGCAGACTGCTGAGGCATGATCCATACACTACAATAACTTGCTCCTGACTAACCTAGAATGATTGAAGAACACATTCAATCTTTCTAAGACTGACTGATGAACTGGTAGATCAAATGTTAGGGTTTAGGCAGAAATGCAGCTAGTCCATAGACACTTCCAGAAAGGTTCAATAGACATTTACTGAAGATTTTCAGAGATTATAACTCTCTTTCTGCTGGTCCACTTCTTAAAGGATTCATTAGTGGTGCACATTAAGTTACTACAATGCCAGTGTGGATATAAACTTGTAAAAGACTTCCTCCATTTTTAAATTTGAAACAGCAGCCATCAGGATTGATTGATTTCACCATGAAGATAATCAGTCATTTAGCTATTCTGCAGCCTGAACAGGGCTGGGCAGCTCTGATCATCTCAGCCTAGAGACCTACCAGATCCTGTTTCACGTCATGGCCTTTTAAGATTCCAACACCACACTGTTGCATCTGGATGGAATGCTGCTACATAATTATTCCACACTTTACGATGACAGAATCACAGAATGGTTGAGGTTGGAAGGGAACTCTTCAGACCATCTGGTCCAACCCCCTGCTCAAGCAGGGCCACCTAAAGCCAGTTGCCCAGGACCACATTCAGACAGCTTTTAAAAAATCTCCGAAAAGGGTGCCTCTACAACCTCCCTGGGCAACTTGTGCCAGTGCTTGATCACCCTCGCGGTGAAAAAATGTTTCCTGACGTTCAGAGAGAACCTCCTATGTTTTGATTTGTGCCCATTGCCTGTATTTGTCTTATAAACAATTGAGAAATGGTACTACAACTACATCAGCATTGTCAGCTACGTAGATCAGTATGAAAGCATCGCATGTAGTTCAGATCTTAGAGGCACTTGAATCTGGGTTTGAACTTTACAGAGGAAAATATACTCTAAGGCACAGAAAACAAAAAATGACTTTGGGAAGTCTGGAGATGATTATGGCCCAGCTGTTTCAGATGGCTGGTTTCTCACAGATCAGACACAGATACACGAACCAGTCCTTCAAACTACAACAGAAGGCAGAGCAACGGGTGCACACGTATATCTAGTCAATATGATAAATCAAAAAATATATGCTGATTTATCACATCAACATTTATTCTTCCTGCCAGTGTCTTCCTGCTTGCTCCTTCTCTCTATTTCTCTATTCTCCCTTTTTCCCTTCTTCTAGCAATACGAAGAAAAATTAATCAGAATTACAAGAGGCCATGATAAACACTTGCAATAAAGTGAGGTTTCTTATTTATATATCCAGAGCTTGATCCTCTGACAACTCAAAACCCAAGCTCCTTCCTAGATCTCAGTTGAAGGCTGAATCATCACCCATAGATCAGAAACAAATAGATTGATTAGAGGCAGCAAGAAACAACACTTTGCTTCGAAATATTTTAGGGTAAATTTTTCAAATTCCACAACATGTTCAGTAATCAGTCTCCAAAACCAGGTAAAAAAAACCTCGACAACTTCTATTAAAATCTTCTGAGACGCCAACACACTAAAAAAAATACTGTATCTACCATCTAAGTAAATCCTTTTCAATGATTACAAACTATTCTGCCCAATTTTTCCAACCTAATTTTTTTCTGAAATTAGAACTTATTGATGGGCAAAAACAGGTCTTTATATTCACTGCAAGTATAATGCAGTATTTGTAGGATTTGATTAGGAAACTATGGGTAAGACAGAACATAACAAATGCGCATTATTTTGTTTTCTGTAATTGTATCTAGATTTTCAGACAATAAAAATACAGTATTATTTCTGTGAACAACATCTGAACATTATTTTGTATTTTATTACCAATTGCTTACATATACTTGTGGAGTATATGATCCACTAACAAAACTACATGCGGATGACAACAACAACAGGTTTCTCTGACATGTTCATGTATCTTTCGCTGCAATTAAATGTATCAGGACTCTTCTAGATTTATATACTACTACCACTTGCAAGCTTGAAATTATCCCTGTAGTAGGTATTAGGCTTACTTCAGGTGGCTATAAGAGATCAAAACTTGATCTCTTTGTTCCAGAAGACATTCTTATTAACAGAATATGTCAAAAGGGCAAAACTTTGTTCCAAGGGATTATAGCTGTAGACAATTATTGCCATTATTCTATAGGGGTGAAAAACATCTGACAGGGATTCTAGAAATGGGCGTGGACGTGTTACCAGGAGGAGCAGAATAACTGATTTCCAAATGTTTGTTTCTCCATGTGACAGTCCCTAAGTACAAGCAAAAATGGTGCTGCCTCAAAATGCAGAGAAAGAAAGTAATTTATGCTACAGGGCAAATTTCAGTGTTATTGGTTTCTAAAGCAAGACATTCATATGACGACACATCATGTGCATACATCTAATGCTAATATTGCTTCAACTTCATACCCTCCACTTTTGATTCAAAACTTCAAGTAGGTCAAGGAACTACTATTTTCTTTTTCTGTGGCTTCTAAGGTAGGTATTTCTGTTCATGTTACAAACGTAGCATTTCTTGCTCGCAATGGAACGTATTCAATAGGGATATCTACTAGGATATTACTGCTGATGAGAAGCTCCACGAAATGTATTGTTGCTGGTCTCACTTTCAAAGCATATTCTGGTCTGCCATACCATAGTTATCCAATTTAATAATACCATAGTTACCCAATTTAATATCAAACTAAACATGCAATTTGTAATCAGTTTCCTCAAACACATTTCAGAACACTCTTTCTCTAAGTCTTCCTATGTACATACTATCAAATCACCTCTTCCTTCCAGTCACCTGGAGATCTACCGTGGCATGAGGATGACTTAGAAACTGGAGACATCACTAGAAACAGAACACAAAGTTGATTCAGATTAGACAAATTTTGTTGATAGGCACAGTATTTGTAAAATACTCGTCTGCTCATCCCTATTGTCTCTAAGAAATACTGCACTACAGGCTCAATTCTCCCCCGCAGTCATTCATCTGAGAGGCCTCGGGTTGAAATCTCAAACTGCGAAGCAGCTGCCAGTGCTTCAGGAGGAAACAGGAGCAGCCAGAATGAACACTGGTGCTGCTGGCTTGCTTGTCCCTGCCATTGTGAAAAACCACTCACCAGCTCTATAACATGAAAAACATGCATTTAGAGCCCTCTAAAAATGATTTAAACATCTATTAGATTTAGCTGCACTTCTCTATTCATAAATATTCAATATTTTCAACTTAAAGGCTTTTTTCAAATTAAAATCACTCAAACTGCAGAAATAACCAAAACATCAATTATGATTTTTTTTTTCTTTCTGGCAATATTCCACTATCTCAAATAGAAAAACAATTTTTTTAACTTCTTTGAAAATACAGGAAAAAGTCAATTAGAAATGAAGAATTCTTCTCAAATTGTTTGAGGAGAATTCTTATTCTTCATTATTTTTATCTTCACTATCTTATAATTCAAAGAGAAGCAATAGTTTTAAAACACTAGTTTATATTTTTATACTAGCTCAACTCATACCTACAAAAAAGACATAGGGTCCTTGACTGTTCCTATGATCTCAGATCCAAGCTGTATGTTTCTATGCAATATTTTACCAGAAAATTCATCAAAAATTGGGCACTGAAATGCAATGTCATAAATTCAGTTCAAATTAAATTGGCCACATATTGTCTATTTTGCTCTTTATCGTTGGAGGCTGCCAAAGGAGGTAGAGAATACTGGACTATGCCCAGAACCTTAAATTCATGAGAATTTATGTTTGTGAACCAGCAGGCTCCTTGGGCCTATAAGCAAGAGAGAGACAACGAAGCAGAGTAAGAAGCCAACGCACTGTGAGCAGATGATGAATGTGTCTAGCTTTGTAAAGAGTCACATCTGGTGCTATAACTCCTTGGCTCTCCAAGTTTGGTAACTGAATAGCATATATTCTTCTTAAAGAATTTTGATTGCAAAAAAAATAACAGCTTGATGTACAAAGCTTTCAAAAAATATGCTTCATATAGAAGTTGATGGCCTAGGAGCTGAGTCAGAGATTTAATGATAAGATAAATATGCTGAAGACTGACAAGTAAGATACTATATTCTCTTGACCTTTTTCTGAAACAAAGACTCTCCTGGAAATGACTAAAATGGTATTAGCTCATCCATTCCCCTTCCCCCGCACTGTCCCACTTCTGAAGATGTTTTGTGGTTGCTGCTGGTACTAAGAAGCTTAGTAAAATGAGGACAGAAGTGAAGATCTGAAAGAAAGAATCAGATGCCACTGTGTAACACTGACAAAGAACTTAAGAATCTAAAAAGAAAACAGTTTGTAAATAAATGTTTATGGATGTAGCAAAGCCAATTATCTCCAAAAGATTGTCTGCAATTCTATCATTTACAAATTTACAGTGGCATTATTTCCTAATTTTACAAAAAAATGTAATGATTCATTTTATTTTACGGACTGAGAAAATTAAAATGTAAGAGGGACTACAGTGTTTGCTTCCACAATAAAGCTTTTGCTTTCTCTGAAACAAGCAACTCATCTACAGTTATATTTTTATTATACCATGATATATAGAGGAGCATCAGAAGACACTGAAGGTCATCTTGTTTGTAGAAGACAGGAAAAGAATCTTTTAATAACCTCATAGCAGGAAAGGTAATCTTGCCTTGGAACAGTGGTCAAATTCTCTTCTGTATTATTTTCTTCATATCTGTTTTATAAGGTAGTGCAGTCTCAGGTTTGGTCTTACTTTAAATTGTCAGTCAAAAGAGATAAGCAAAAAGAAAAGAGATTTTGAAATGGAATGCACTTTCATAAAATCTGGCACTTGTTTACCAGCTCTCAGGAAAGGTGACAGTAACTTCCATCTAATGTGCAGTTTATATGACAAAGTTTGGAGCAATAACAAAGTAAGGAATAATGTTCTCAGAGCAGAAAAAACCATTCACTTGTAAAAAATCTCAGCACTAGCTTTATTTCTATGCACCCAAAAGTGCTAGCAACAAAATATTTGGAATGTTGTCAGAATTTACCTTCCACATCTAGTCTTTTCTAATAGTCATAACTATAAACCAGGAATGACTTTTCCTACATCCACAATGTTGGAAGCTTCACTTTGAAAAAACCCATTACAGAAATATACTTTCAAAGTAGATTTTATGTAGGGAATTTGTTTGGAGACTCTATCCACAGGAACAATAGTGTGCCTGTTCAACACATTCAGAGTACGAGTTTGGAGCCAGAACCATCAAACTCAAGGCTGCTGTGCACAAGTCTAGTCTACATAATGATTTTTGTCTTCCTTTCTGAGTACTTGCAAGAAGAGATTTTTCTCCACTGATGTTGTACAGTTCTGAAGCCGTGCTAAAAAGACAGTGTTTGAGGAAGAACTCTGAAATAAAATTTACAAACCATGATGAGTCTTTGAGAACTAGAGCAAGTAAATCAGCAAATAAATAATGAAGTAGTTTGTGAAGAGCAAATTTCTATGCATGCCTACATGAGCCTTCTGCATAATTTTTGAGATATCCTGGACGAATGTAGTCTAATCAAAAGCTACTGAAAATCTTTCAACTGCTCATCCCATGTATTCACGAGGAATATTGGACGGGTGTCGTTTGTCATAACACATACTGCATGCCCTTGCAACATGTCTAGCTTGGCTTTTCACCATTTTCCTTCATCTCATTTGCCTGGTCAATGAACAGCCTCCTGAGTCACTAAAACAAGTTTATTAGGAATTGTTGCACTCATCTTGCTGCACTTTGGACAACACTGAGGCTTATGAAATGGCTGTAGCTGAGAGGTGGGTTGAACCTACCAACTGCACATCTACCACATCCCAACTTTGGTGGTCATCCAAGTTTGGACTCCTGCTGCAACTTCAACCTTTGGAATACTGAATTGCACTGTTATTCCTCTGTATTATTCCCAGGATAGTTCTTTTCCAAAAACTGATGCCTGTCCTTTGCTGTTGTCTTTCACAGTTTGGAAATCAGCAGTTTGTTTTTCTGCAAAAGTGGGTTGATTAACAACATGGCTTCCTTGATGAGTGCTGGTTGTTCACAGCCAGACTCAAACCACAACAATGTGCTTCTATAGCTGTCCTCTTTGCAAATTTGTACTGGTTTTGCACAGAATTATACAACACAGACATGTAATGTAAAGCAAACGGAGTCTCCGGTTCAGTGTGGAAAGCTTATTGAGGTGTCAATATTACCAATAATTATTTATGGTTTGCAAATCATTCACAAGTTATTTTGGTTTATTTCAATCCATCGGATATTCAAAATTGTCTCACAAAGCAGCTTGGGCAAACACCAAAATGTATTAAACTACTTGCAACATTATCCTTTTTTCATCACACACATCACTTACCTCTTCGTTCTATGTATCAGAGGCTCCTCCTTTTCTCTAAGCACTACTCTTTGCAAACAATGCCAGGACTAAAAGAATCCTCAAGGAAAACAGCATTCTCTTTACTGGAATATCCTCATATTTTAATTACTGTATCATTATGTGCCTATGATTTCATTTCAGTACAGTTCTTTTGATCACCACTAACATCTTGCT
Source organism: Baryphthengus martii (assembly GCA_013396935.1). Classification (NCBI taxonomy): domain Eukaryota; kingdom Metazoa; phylum Chordata; class Aves; order Coraciiformes; family Momotidae; genus Baryphthengus; species Baryphthengus martii. The sequence goes on along the minus strand of VWZK01000012.1, from coordinate 198,552 downwards.
AGATAGGTCCTGCTTTCTCCTGCTACATAAGCAGAAGTTGATTCTAAAACTTTGATCCTTAACCCAGCACAAGTACACAAATGATCCTGTTTATCCACTGCTATTTTTCCTGCACGATCCTCCCCCTTCTTTTTTCTCACTCTTGCCTAATGTAAAACTGTAACAGCAGGGAAGGAATAGTAGCTTAGATTCCACAGGACACTGAAACACATGCAAGCTTTCCTGTTTCATGTACTTTTTGAGAAAATTTTATATTGCACTGGGCAGAGCCAAGAAACTAGAATTCAAGAAATGATGGCACGTGTAACCTGAGGCAAGTATTAAAAACTTGACTACTACGGTAATACTGCTTTCTATATCATCAAATTTTCTTTCTGGCAGTATTGAGATATTCAGTTTTCAAAGGTAAAAAAAAAATAAAATTCCTCGTGTCAAGGTTTAGGGTCAGGGCAGTTCAGTAGACCTATAATAGAAGCTCTCTGTTAACCACCCTCCCCCTCAAAGGAGGAGATACACAAGATTGATCAGCGACCTTGATCTGCACACCATCCTTGGTAGCAATTCAAAACATGGAGCGTTATCACTGCTAGAAGCAGACACTGTGCAAATATCTGCTGTTAACTTCAGAAAGTTCATTTAGTTAGAAGAGACTGAGCTGAAAAGGAAAATCAATGAAGAGAATTAGTTGCGTTCTAACTGAAACCAGGACAATTTTATGACTTTACATTTGATATCATAATATTTTTTAATGTTATGAGCTCAAATAAATATGTAAATATTTACATAAATATTGAACACATTGTAATAAACGAGTCTGGACAATATAAAATATTTTATCCTATCACAGCCATAAATTTGAAATTAATTCAGAAAATTGTTGGATTCATTTCTATTCTTGAGAATTTATCAAAATAAACAGCTCCCAGAAAGCTTTTTTATTGCACGAAACCTGCATTTTTATCTTTTACAGAGAAATTTGTTTCATTATGAATATTTTAACCAGTTTTAGTCGGTCTGGAAACAAATGAGTTCATGCTGGAATGCGTTACAGGGCCTGTAGAGGGTTTAAAAGATTATTTTCAGTGGCTGGGGAGCCTTGACTCTTCATTCCATGCTTAGAGTTTTGGAGTTTGGGTTCTGCTCTTTGAATACTAATGGAATGATCAGGATGTTGGTCCACCACATGCACGTAGGACCCCAGGGGCTAGGAATAATTGAGTTCCACACTGAAAAGCACATGGGTGACAAACCATGGGAAGGAAATGCATGCAAGGGCTGAGGCAAAAGGTCTCCTGAGCAAAGATGAAGGTGAAATAGGGCCCTATATTGCTGCTTTCTCTGTCTAAATCCAATCAAGATGCAGCATACGCAGTGATGTCAGCAGCCACATATTCTCTGTTCAGTCTGTAAACACTGAGGTACAGAAGAGACACCATCTTAATTAATGCTTTCATCAAGAAAGAGTAACATTTCTCTCTCCTTCTGCAGTTTGTCTGTGGAATAAGCAATACATCTTAAAGTCTAAACTTTACCTGGTCTTTAAACATCCAAAGTTACTGCTAAATACTAACACTGTTCTTGGTCTCAGCACTATTATATGTTGAGGCACATGAGGCAAAATAACAACAGTGGTGGAGTCCCCATCCCTGGAGGGGTTTTCAAAGCCATGGAGATGTGGCGCTGAGGGACATGGTTTAGTGGTGACCTGGAGGAATGGTTGAACTCGATCTTAAAGGTCTCTTCCAACCAAACCAATTCAATGGTTCTGTATCTGTCTAGCAGCCAAAGCTCCGTGCCAATCTGGCAGAGCTCTGACATTCAATATACTGATGCTCACCTGAGTTGATCTGGAAGACACTTCTTTCACCAGAGGTGAATTCCACTACTTCAAGATAGTCCCAAGACATGGGGTAAGTGAGGACTGACATCAACAAAACAGATCACATGTGTGGGGTTTTCTTTCCTGTGCATGTTTTTTCTTATGCATACATGCTCGGTTGGCTGTTTTTTTCATTATTTAGCCCTATAGTTTAATGTTTACTTGACCCTACAAGAGAAAGCTGCAGAATAAATGCCTGAATGTGAACATTTGGCAAGGCAGATTTTTCTAAATAAGACATTGTTCTACTCTCATGATTCACATAAAAGATCTCATACTATTGTAGACATGTAAGGAATTATCCAGGAAAATACCTAACTACACAAAAATGTCTGCTTTAATTTATTGATTCATTTTGGACCATCATGGGAAACTTAGGGCCTAAAAATATCTCACCCACAGGCTTTATGTTCACATTTCATATGTACCGAGAATGACTGACTGTACTAGACGCCCTTGGTACCTGTTGCTGTAGTTTCTGTACTCAGTATTTTTCTTGGATTGGATACGCAGCCAACTGGTTGTAATTGACCCTCTACTGGGACAAGTTAGGATAAGAACATATGCCTTTCCCTAAAAAAAGAGAGAGAGAGAAAGAGAAGGAGAAAGGGAGAGAGAAAGAGAAATATCACCAGTATTTATTTTAAGTTGCCTTCATTTCCAACTTTTCTGGCAGAATGTCAAGCTTCTGTCACAATGCAGAACTCCATTTAAAAGCAGCTCCTGGAGGAAAAAAACAAAACCACAACTACATGAAGAACTGTACCTAGCTAAAAAGTAAAATTTAAGAATGGAGCAGCAGAGCTTTTTCTGCCTTGGAAAGTAGACAGTCCACCTGATATTGCCATAAGATTTTTGCATATGAAAGGTCAGACCGGCATTTCTCTTTAGGGCAGTCATTAGTCAATTTGTCATACATCATGCAAACGTAAATTACTAAATTATAACTGCAAATGTGAAAACCTCCAATGGTTCTTTACCTCAGGCCAACTATTTCTAGGCTAAACAAACGTGACACTGGGCTTCAGCAGCAATTGTAACAATTCCATGTGGATCTCCAGGGAATTAGTGGCTGTACCATGTGAAAATATGCAAATTCTATCTTTTTTTTTAATGTATGAAAAAGGAACTTTATTTATAAAAAGCTTTCGCATGCAGAAAAGTATATTAAAAACAAAGCTAGTACCTGTTTAGATGAATATTTCTGCAATTTGCTGTATGTTAAGCTTTGGTGGAAACCATGACCATCATCTTCATCAACGAGCTCCCACTCACGCTACCTTCATTCTCATTTTTGGCATATAAATCAAACCTCCCTCTGAAATCAGCATCCCCTTGCTCCTGTCCTAGTGTCTAAATACAAAATCGCAGATGCAAACTCACTAGAAATCATGCCTACTTTTTCTTCAGACATGTGCAGAAGTTTATGATTTTGACAACTGCCACACATACATCTGGGTCCTACTAAAGGAGTACTGATTAGGCATCTTTACTAGCAATGTGTATCAACTCCTCAGAATTTAACTTCAGGTCTGACAATCTCAGTTGCAAAACACCAAGTGATGAAATCGAGTCCCTTCTCAGACAGGTAAAGTTCCTTGATTTGTCATTGACACGCTCCAACCTCTGTCATCAAATCCCACCAAGGGGAACAGCCTGCTCAGCCATAGACTCCTGCAGTACCTTTAATAAATACAAATATTTGGTGCCATTATTAAGCATTGCTTCCACCAGACAAATAAACAAGTAGCTCAGCATCTTCTGAAGCTACATTAGGACACCGATGCAATATTTGACAGATAATTTGACCTCTCCCCATGGCATCCACAACTTCCACACCAAAAGCTACACATGTCCTAACCGGACTGAGTGTTCATCCCCAAGATCAACTTCGTTTGCAACATATGTGTCCTCCTCAAAGGACTTCTACCATAATTGAAGATGAAAGATGTTGGATGAAAATAGCTGTTCTCTCTTAGGTGGTAAATGGCTGCTGAGCATCTGGTTGTCCAGACAAAAAAAAACAAACACAAACAAGGAAAAGCCTTTTCCACAAGAGAAATGCAGAACTCATATGCCGTAAACGTGCTCCTCACCCTCCTGCACCGTGCCTGACTTGTGTATCTCAGTCCTCCCACTGCTGCCCGTCTCTAGCTGCATTTCATAGAATCCTAGAACGCCAGGTTGGAAGGGACCTCAAGGATCATCTGGTCCAACCTTTTAAGCAAAAAAAGCCAAACAACAAAACAACAAAAAACCCACTGATTGGTTTAAACGAGCTGGCCCAGCACCCTGTCCAGTTGAGTCTTAAACCTGCCCGGTGTAGGAAAGTCCACCACTTCCCTTGGGAGACTATTCCAGTGTTTAATTGTTCTCATTGTAAAGAATTCTCTTCTGGACTCCAACCAGAATCTCCCCTGGAGCAACTTGCAGCCATTCCCCCTTGTTTCCTCCATGTGACTCTACAAAAAAAATGAGTCTCCTTTCTCCTGGGAGCCACCCTTCAAGTACTGGGACATGGTAATAAGGTCTCCCCTGAGCCTGGGCCTTTAGAAGCTGCAGTAGACTCAGGAGCACTGGAACTGCTGCATGTGACTTGAAGCAGCAGCAGCCACACAGCCTCGGGGTGGGGAGCGATATGAGCCAACAACAGAACAGCTGTTCGGTTTTATTTTAACAGAGCAGCTGGTGATGGAAGAATCATCTTTCCTACTCATTGGTATGAATGCAAGGATGGCATCAACATGGCCAAAATGCCCAGGAGGTTCATTGCCACACGTGACAGTGGGTATGGCTGGAGTTTCTGGAAGTATCCACGAGAAAAACTGGCCCCAGCTGTCTCACAGTGCATAGGGAGTTTCCACAAGAAAAGAGATTCACCTCACACTTCACTTTCTACATTGCTGGCAGGTGAGAGTAATCTGAAAAAAAAATTATAAATTCTGCAAAATGAAAAAATGTTTTCTCACCCTCTCTCTGTCTTTCTTTTTTAAAGTAGAAACTTAACCTCTGCCATGGATTTAGCATTGTAATTCATTGCAGCCAAAAGGTTTGTAAGAGTTACGTTATCAAAACTGGAATCATCAAGAAATTTTATCAGAAGGCACTGTTTATGTACAACTCTAATTACTCCAATAGTTGGGTTTTTTCCTTTTTCTTTCCTTATTTCCTTTGCATAGATCCACTTAATCCCATCTCTTAGTGTGGGCAAAAGCTGACAGTTGCATGACAAGGAATGTTTCCCTTTGTAAAAGCCTACTTCCTCTCTGGGTAGTTTTAGCCTAATTGAAATGTTTCCTATTAAGCTCAATCAAGGCCACAATTATCTAATTACTATGCTTTTCCAGTCAAAAAATTGTACAGCCAAGCATATTAAAGGACTGCATACATATTTATTATTCTTTTTATATGTCCCTGTTTAGGTTTAAGCAGCAATCAAACATTTTTACAGTCCTTTTGTACTGCCCATAAGGCAGCTTGCTACTATTTTCTCCTACAAAGAATCGTGCAGGTACCAGATGCACTTCTACATCTCCTACCAATTCTCTAGTAGGTAGATGGTAGTTTCAGAATAAAGTTACTCCTCCTACATAATATGGTAAAGGAAGTTACAAACCCATGTCATATGAATGGGCCTCATCATAATAAGTTTGCAAGGCTGAAATGAACCAAGGGGAACTTTTAGGACTTTTAAATATATCACATTTATGAGGAAACTTTTTAAAATAAGAATTGATTAAGCAAAGACATTTTACAAGAGCTCCATAAAAAGGGACTTTCTGTATGTCTAGAGGTAATCATTGGACAGATTTCTGAAATCAAGCATATCAATGCTCCAGGTGATCTATATTTATGGCAGTAAATTAATCGCACGTCTCATTTAAAGAACCATGATTCATCATCAGTTAGTTTATTAAAGTACAACAGAAATTACGCTGTGTATACGCACACCATGGCAGAGTTGGTTGGCTACAGAGTTCTTGCTCTATATGTAGACAACTAGCCTTTTGTTATTTCCATGAATAAAAATATTTGATAAATTTTTAAAAAATAAAAATGTTTTAATGCACGATACTTTCAGAATGCTTCATTGCTCTTAGCAGGAACAAAATATCAAAATAAATTTACACAATCTGCTTTCTGGTTGAAATTTTTTTTTATACAAATCATCTTTTCCAAATGGACTTGAGACTTTGGACACCATAGTTCCCACACTGACAACCTAATACACCATATGATAACAGCTCCATGTTCGGAACGGTGCCAAGTAACCATCTATTGAAATCTAGACCTCTTTCCCTATCCCAGTTTAAGAACTTGAAATATAAAAAGATTGGCAGCAGTGTGTCCCTTTTTCTTATGGACACGACTCAGTCTGGATCATGAAAAATCCCTTTCATCCAAAAGTTCTTCCCAGGTCCACAATAATCATGTGTCCTAACTGAGCCTTCTTAGAGTGGTCCTTCCAACAAGTACATGGCTATAAAAACCCAGTCCTCCTCCAGTAGCCTCATGATGGTTGTTTTTTCCATACAGTAGTCTCTTCTTAGAGACAGATTATAGCAGAAACACAGCCACAGAAAACTTTTGCCTTATGTTGCACAAATACCACTGCTCTGACTCTTCACAGACAACCTCCTGCAAAGACAACTGAAAGACTCCCTTTGATCCTATAAAAGGAGGGGAAGTCTTTTTATAACAGTGTACGGACAAGGAATAACAGGTATAAGCTAGAACATAGGAGGTTCCACCTCAACAGGAGGAGAAAATTCTTTCCTGTGAGCGTGACAGAGCCTGGACCAGGCTGCCCAGAGAGGTTGTGGAGTCTCCTTCTCTGCAGACTTTCCAAACCCACCCAGATCTGTTCCTGTGTGGCCTGCCCTGGGTGATCCTGCTCTGGCAGAGAGGTTGGATTAGATGATCTCTTCCAACACCTAATATTCTATGATTCTATGACATGCCAACTAAACACATGCTGTCTCCTCCAACTGTGATGTAGAAGGCCAGGAGCCCCATCTGGGACTCTCCTCCTCATGCCAGGCCCTGCCTGGAGACACACTGCTGATGTGGAAGGGAACAGCAGTGATCTCCTTGGCAGGTCATCTTCAGCCTTCCTGCCAAATTCCTCATTTTCTTTGCTTCTGCACATGGCTTTTTGCTCTACCTAATAAACTGTCTTTATACCAACCCACAACATTTCTCACTTTTATTCCTCTGACTCCCCCATCCTGCTGGGGCAGGGGGGCTAAGCGAGGGGCTGTGTGAGGCTTAGTTGCCAGCTGGGGTTAAACTACAAGAACTCAGTACTTCTTTCAAGTTTCAAGTTACTTTATCAGGAAAGACTGCTTAAAAGTGATGGGAGTATTTAATAATTTGGAAAAGGAGGAAGTTTCAAAAAAAAAAACAAAAACAAAACATTCCATGGAAACAAAATTAGACCAAATCCCCTTATTAAACCTTATCGGTCAGGCTGTAAGAGTTACAGAGCACGATGTTAGAATTACAGTTGTATTATCCCCTGTGCACAAGACACGCTACGTGTACATGGGTTTAAAGCGCACACAAGCAGCGAGTCTGGAAACACTTAGCAGTGACAGCCTGCACTAGTGTGTAGGAAACCTATCTTGAATTTCTAGACCCAAGACATTTGGGACAAAAGTAGAACTAAATGACGTTCATCACATGGTTGCCCTTTAGAAACTTGCAGACTATAACGCTTTCTTTTGTCATAAGGTTATGAAGATACTCTGTTGTCTGCTTTTTAAAGTGAAAATGGTCATTTTTAGTAGAAAGGATAATTTTACAGGAAAAAAAGAAGTCATTTCAGACTTATGTTGCCATAGTTAAAATGTAAATGGATACACACAGAGTATTAGAGTATTTCATAAATTCCTGAAATGCACTGTTTTTTTCCCCACCACCTGTGATGTTTTTTCATATACATTATTGACAAAAATACAGCTGATAGAAGTTTCTGGAAGATAGATATATACCACACACTCACATCTCATGTACGTGGACATCACACACATGTGAAAAATTGGAGAATTACATGATACCCATGACTGCATCACCTGCCCACTAATCCAGCTCCCCGGGAGTTCCTCTAACATTCTAAACTCCTGAGTAGCTTCAAACAGCTGCCACTAAAAAAAATAAAAAGGAAAAGAAAATAGTTCCAAACTTTCAAATATGACAGTGAAATGCTTCTCCCCTTCCTCTTTTAACTCTCTAAAGTATTCCTCTACAACATATTGTGAATCACTCCCATCTGAACTACAAGATAAAGCCAATTTTGAACTGATTTTGAACTTCTACCTGTAGAAATCATAACTCTAAAATCCAGCCCTTTTCCTGACAAAGTTTAACATCAGGGTGGTATTGACTACCAAGTTTTATTCCAACAATTGCAGCTATGATGAGTACTTCCAATTTAAAAAAACATTGAAAGATTCAGAATTCCCAATATACCAAAGCAACAACTGCTACAACCACAGAATGAGTAGAAAGAAACAGCCCAGCTGTACAGAGGAGATTTGAATTCAAACTCAGATAAAACCCAAACGATTATGAGATTACGGTATAACAGCATTCAGGGGAAACTGCTGTGCATTATACCAAATATACAATCCATGTTGTCCTTTATATTGCAAGGGAAGGATGTTCTTACTCTCTAGCTTCATGAGGGCTGGTCAATGATAGCAAGCCTCTTGTTCCCACCAGTAACAGTCCCAATGGCACAGAACAGGATCAGATCCACTCTCTCAGATTCCAGAAAATTTCCTAGACAGTAGGAACCATGAGACATAAATGCTTCGGACCACAAAATACTCTCTGGCATTCAGTAGTGCCCTATGATAGGACAAGGGGCAATAGTCACAAACCAGAACACAGGAAGTTCCACCTCAAATATGAGGAAAACACTTCTTTCCTCTGAGGGTGACAGAGCCTGGAACAGGCTGCCCAGAGAAGCTGTGGAGTCTCTTTCTCTGGAGCCTGTCAAAGCTGGACCAGAGCTCACTTAGCACATACGTGACTATTATTCTAGGAAAATTTGTTGTAGCAATAATATTAACAAACTGAGCCTACAGGACAAAAAACTCCATATAAATACATCCACTAAGCAAGGTAAGCCATGTCAAAGTTTCCTATGAATACGTACACCAAGTCTAACACCAAAATTTCATTTATTCCTGTTTTCTTCCCAAAATCTCATTCCAAAAGTTTCCTATGAATACGTACACCAAGTCTAACACCAAAATTTCACTTATTCCTGTTTAGATTTCTTCTGTCTTATAAGGGATTTGCCATGACTGTGAAACAGATACTATAATTAGAAATCCATTCCAACTCATTAAACTATTTAAATGATACATTTGATTGAGGATAAATTATTAATGAAATTTAAAATTGAACTCAAACGTAAAGATTACTTGGATGTATTAAATAAATCTCACTCCTTTTCTAAAGATAAAGCTTTGAAAAATAAGATGAAAACTGAATAGAGTAAGTGCTTTAAAACATCTTGGTGGATATAATCAATACAAAGTCAGAAAGAAAATGCAACTAAAAGCACATTACAGCTCTGTATTCTATTATTAAGATGATATCACTGCTAAGTAATTAGTAAAACAGTTGATTAAGAATCCTATTTTCATGACACATGTTAATACTTAGAGCATTGTGACAGTTAATACTAATAGCTGTAGGAGAACAAAGTATAAAACAGCACTTATCCTAAAAATGTTCTTTAGGAACAGAGGATAGATACAGTGGAAATAAAACAAAGATTTATTAAAAATAGCTATTTATTAATTTTTCCTGAGGCCAATAAAAATCTAAAGGTAGAAATGTTAAGAGCAGAGAGGGAAAGGACTAGGAGAATTAAAATGTTTAAATCATTGCAAAGTCTATAAAAGGCTAGTGGGGATTGAGAACATTACCAAAGTCCCAACTGCACCTGTAAAAGAAAAGAATGGATAAAACATACGCAAAATGTGAAAATTTTTACAGTAAAAAGAACAGTGTTTCAGCTCTTATTGCTCTGATTAGCAATTCGCTCACTATATTAATAGTTAAGAGCCGGAAAGCATGAGCTGTACCATTTACCTCACTGATTCTCAGAAAAACCATGATGTCAGGACCCTGATGGTAGGTGGTCTTTGAAGGCACTAATACAGATTCAATTTAAAGTGTCTGTGGAAAGGGACAACGCACATCCAAAGCACAAACGGCATTACTACCTCTGTACACAGATACGTAACGGCGCAAATTCCTCCAAATTCAAGGCTGAAGTGCTCTCAGAGGAAGAGCAGTCTAGCCAGCCCCACAGAAATGTAATCACGTTACAGATCCCAGAGGAAGCGAGAAGCCACCGAGACAACCGCCTTTGGACTCTACCAAATAGTAGAGTGAGACACTGCTGCCAGGAGATGATTTTCCACAAGCAAGAATCTGCTTTTAAAAAACAGCTCTAATCCATTTTGCAGCCTAAACGGGGAGACGAAGCAGGAAATGGTCAAATCCTAGCTACCTTATTCAAGTGCAACTCCTTCCCCATGTTCTCACCAATAAATATTCACCCAGTGTAGTTTTCCTTTTGTCATTTCACAGAGGATATAACGGTCTGCTATTGCATTGCTTCTGACACTGTAGGTTATGAAACTATTTCTGATTGTTATTTCTTTTTCATCTTTTTTTACTTCAGTCCCGTTCAGAATTTTGCATTAAATGATCATTATACAGAGATGAATGAGCTTCCCCCCACTCTTCCATTAATTTAATAACTCAGGCTTGCTCATGTGTATTTGCCTTCTTGCATGCCTGGCAACACAACACCCCACTCCAAGCTGGAAGGATGAAGGAGGACTGTCTACTGCTACAGTTGTCTTCTAGAACACAGCAATAGGGACCTCATCTAGTACATGGGAAAGCTGGGGATGAATCTCTTCAGGCTGGAGAGAATTCAAACCACATTTACTTTTTGTGCTTGTCAATAGCAATTACACAACAAAGAACATTTCTGTATCCTGCTCTCAGGAGAGATATATCCATTTTGAATCCCAGGCTGGATGAAATACTCACTGTGCAACTCTAAAACTTGAGCCTCTCTTCAGCTGAGATGCATGAATCCTGAAAACAACCTGTGCTGTTTTGTACCAACTCTTCCCTGCAGATATACCCAATTCTCTCCACTGACTTCCCCTGTTGCTTAATTCTCACAACTCTCTGGATATTTGGACACTTAATTTAAATACTGGCTTTCTTAAATTGAAGGCATCAGGTAGGTGGTTCTGGACACGCTCCTGTTAAGGCTGAGATGCTGGTTTTCCATCATCCCCCTAACTTGATGCTGCAGTGACACAGAGCTGCTGGTGCCTGGTTCCAGCTGTAGGGCAAGAGGAAGCTGTGAGTCTGATGGTAGATTTGCTAGAACCTGTGTCTCAACGAAACAGGGACAGAAATGGTGTTTTGTGGTAACAGCTCCACAGAAAGTAACCATAAACAGCACATGGCTACTTTTATTCTTGAGTCTATTCCCAAATCTCATTCTGTTCCTGCGGCAAATTGTGCTGTCCTTCAGCTTTTGGCAGTCAAACAATTAAAGAGAACTTTCAGTCTAGCCCTGATGAGCTCCTTCCAAAGATCTAGAAACTCACTTGAAAAGAAACTGCCATAGAACACTTTTTCTAGTGGCTTTTCATGTAGCTTGGCATAGCCATTATCTTTTCTGTGCAATGGTTTCCCAGCTAAAAGCACATTCTTTCCTCAGCTGCCAGCTTATTTGTTTAGTTAAGAGACACACAGCCAACATGTCACACTTTCCAACTTGCTTACAACTCAGTCTTATAACACCTTCTCCTCTGACATGGGGAATCATTACCAGGGTTCAGTATAAAGTCATCTTTTCTTTAGTTTCCATCTCAGCACAAATATTTGTCTGCTAATGCAATAATTGCCAAAGCATATGAAAAAGGGACAACATAAAAAATAAACATACATATGAAGTAACTGATGATGTAAAGAAGCCTAATGATTTAATTCCCTTTTCAGGCATTAAATACAACATATCCTCAATGTTATACACTCTCATTTAACTTCACATATATCTATTAAAAATGTTATTTATAAAGGTCTTTCACAAAGGTGCTAAGGATGGACCCAATGACTCCAGATGTTAACTCTCAATTCCAATTAATTTTAATGAGAGCTGAAGGTATTCTCAATGTCCACCCCAGTTGCTAGTTAAGTAGTGACCTCACAGTCACACTGGAATTTCTGAATCCTAGCAAAATTATGCAGAAAGACGTACACAGCAACAAATTGAAGTAGGCAGGTTCACCCTATTTTCAATTCACTGTTAAAAATGCCCATTTTCCCTCTTTTTCAAGAAGTTCTGATCCTTCTCTACCCATTTCTCCTCTCATCTTCCACTGCAGTGAACCAAGGAGGGAAACAACTGCCTGGCCCTTACATGCTCACACTAAAAACTTGAATGATATGGGAAAACATTTAAATTCCACATCATTTCAGATGCTCCACTCTCTGCATGATACTGTGGACTACAATTTAATTTTTGAGAATGTGCTGGTACTAAATAGTTGTGTATTTTTTGAGGAGTATTTCCTACTGAGCTGATTTATCTGAGGTGGTTTCCCAGGATTAGAGAGGTACATTTGGATTCATAACACTGAAATTTAGAAATTTAATATTAAAAATAAGAGAATGTATAGTTTCTTACAAGCTGCAGTTAATACAGAGCAAAAATAAGCTAAGTAGACTGTTTGCTAGAGGTAAATGAGATTTTCACCTGCATTTCTATGAAAAATACTGTTTCTTGCATGTCCTACAGCTGGAAACAGTGAGAGGAGTTGTAAACTAGGTTTTGAGAGGGACAGACCAAAGGCATCTCCCTCAAATTACGTTGGGAGCAACTGCTACATAGTATGCTTGGACTTAAATAGACGTACTTTCATGAACTGCCAAGATTATCACTTCTAGCCTGCCTCAGCTTCTACCTTTATTTCTTTGGGCTCTAAGGTAGAGCCAGAGATGCTATGTGATATTCCTAGAAAAATAAAAAGGTCCTAGACACATAGTCCAGTGATCTCAGTTCAACTAGTTAACATGCATCAACTAAACCATCATAACTACCTTTGTACCCAGTCTTAATCCCAGGAATATGTGCTTGTTCAATTTACAGGCCAATTTACTATTGACAGAAGGTTAACCTGTAGAGCAGCAATAAAATGTGCCTTATGTTGAGCTTTCAGTCTGGAGCAAGACCAGCTTTAGCTTTAGCTGAGGATCACCAGGCTCCTCATTCTGCACACCAGTTTTAGGATGCACAGGGAGCAATATTAATGAATACACCACACTCACATTTCCTTCTCTAATACGATATTTCACAAGCTGAATGAGTATACAGTAAAGTGATCCCAAACGACTCTGTAACAAACAGAAGTCAGCTTGCTCTTTTCATTTACTGTTTTGGGTCCCTCTTGCATGGACTTATGGTATTTAGCTTTAAAAGAACGAGTAGACCTACCAAGGCTGGCGGACCTTAAGTTTTGTTCATCTAAACCAAACTGTTACTTCCTTAAGAATGAGAAACATACTGCAATCTAGTTAGCATCAAAAAAGTGGATATTATATTTGAGATACAGGTGCATATATTATTCTTGAATAAACAAAAGTATAGTTAGTACGTGCACATTTAGAGACATCACATTCAATAGTCATTGCTAAAAAAAGACAAGTAGAGATACTGAAAAGGAAACATTCTTGACAGGTAATTAAGAAATCATCTGAGGGATTTCAAAGTAGCATGCAATCAGAAATTCAGTGCTATAATGCAGAAAAAATAGAAAAGGAATTCATGTTTCTCAAATAGTTTGGAAAATGAATGACACCCCTGTTGTTATTTATAGGTACAAAAATAATTATGTGGAATGAGGCTTACTAATGTCAGGATGCACACTTGTACTTGCATTAATTTTAATGCTGTTACCTCAGCACAATACTAAGGACTATCTACAAACATAAACTCCAAAACAAAAAACTAGAAAATGTGGGAACTCTGATGGTTTTAAAGCAAACATCCATTTTGAGAAGCTTCTTGGGATCAGGAACATACTGAAAAACTGATATGCAACAGCAAGAAAACTGTGACAATATTTCAATCAGAATTTTTTTTTTCAGAGTCACTAGAAAAAAATTGAGAGCAATGAGAGTTTTTCATTTTTCTCCTTGCCCTCTGTGTCCTGTTTTTCGTTATTAGGTCTCAATGTAAAAAGCAGGAGAGAAACAGGAGCCCGCACACAAAATACGAAACTGAAACCAAAACCATGGTGGTGAGGGCAGATTTCAAAAGATCTGTTTGTCCCCTGCTTCTCCCTTCTCAGCTGTTAAAAGATCCCTTAAATTCCAGTGATCACAGAAGGGACTTTCCCTAGGAAACATGTACACCTCTCTATTAGTATCTTACATGTACGGGAAGGCATGTAAGGAAATCAAATATTTATTTGCTCATTGTAATTTCAGACTATTCAGAAGATAAAATACACGGCATATTACCTATCTTTGAAGTACTTGTTCTAACAGAAGTATCATTCAAGAGGTGTAATTAATTCTTTCTTCCAGAAAGATGACCGCTAGATATTACAATGAAGATAATTTTTCAAATCCTTAAGTACCATGACACTCACGCTTGTGAGATAGAGTCTCAGACAACGTCAGAGCTGACTGAGCTGTTGAACTGGATCAAAGTGAAGACTTGGACTTCACTCTGTCAAGTGTTTAAACTCTGAAGGAAATCTAAGCATTTCTTTCCTTCTCAGAACTATCACTTCAATCTTTTAATTCTCATCTGAGTAGGAGCACACCTATAGAAATGGAAGGCTTCTATGCTGCTTTAAAAAACAGAAAAAAATAGAAGAATATTGGAACTCTGAAAAACTGGTATTTAACTTTGACTGAAAAGTTAGTTAAGTTCATTCTCAACCAAATCCATAATAGGGAAGCAAAAGCAATTCACTTACACTGATAAAGACACTACTGCTCAAGCTGCCAATATTCCACTGCTTCCCAGTCTAGAGGGCATCCAAGAAATGAGACCTGCAGGAGCTCAGTGCTTCCTTGCCTACATCCATACCCAAGGGATCTCAGCATAGAACACCTCTTCCTTCTTGGCTGGGGAGCAGGTGGATGGAGATTCATACCTTGCTGCCTGCAGGGTGGGTCAGACTTTTTCTGCCTTCCCTTCACTTGTTACTGTTCTATTTTTTTAATATATTGTAGCCATATTCTATTTCCCTGGGTACCCTAATATTATAGTATCAGAGTATACTATACTAATTTTTGAAATCAACAGAAAGACAACACCTTAAATCTTTTATTTCATTAAGTATAGGTGAACTACTGTTCCACAGTCAAAAAAATTAAAACCATCCTAGGCATAGAGAATTTTGGAGCATCACATCAGTCTGCTGTGATATGATATATGAAGGAGTTGTAAATCTCTGCCTATCTTTGGTTGGTGTCCAACTGAGAAGTGATCTCTCCATCATTCTTCCTGAAAGCTTGGGTACAACTCTAGAATCCTGGCCAACATTTTCTTTCTCAACAAAACAGAATCTAGAAACAAATTAGAGCTACAACTGAGTGTCGGGCAGATGCCACACTTGACTATTCACTGCAACACCAGGAACCGAAAATGCTACTTTGTAAAAGAACTTTGTATTCCTCAGTATGGAAAAAATAGTCTATAAACCCATTTTTAACATGCCTGTATAAAAATTAATTTTGAACCTATGCAGTTTTGTTTTGGTGGGTCCCTTAACATCTAAGCAGTAAAAGTTACAGGAATGTTTTATATTCCCAGTTCCTTACAGAAATGAATTGGGAAAGCTGTTTTCAATACCTTGCCAGTGTACTCTTTAATAGGGAAAAAATAACTGCTGATTATTATGAAACAATGAGCCACATTTCAAGTAATCCAGCCAATCAGTAGAAAGGATTTGAGGCCTTCTGGTTTATATTTGCTTGCAAACAGCTGTATTTCATTTTTTAGCCTCTTTGTTTTCCAAAGCTTTTTAACTTTTTGTCAGATAAAACCCCTGTTGTCATGGTGGCCAACAGACTAGCAAAATTAGGGTGGAGGAAGAGGGAAAGCTATTGGGGAATGGAAAGCCCCCTGGCTGAAGTTTGCAAAAAACAAAACAAAACCCACAACCAAAACCACCCCAAAAATGTGTAGAATAAGAACAGTTCATCTACAGGTAAAATATCAATCTGTTACCCAGAATCATAAATACTGGTGGTTGTAGTGATCTCAAATCACAACACTGGA
Source organism: Baryphthengus martii (assembly GCA_013396935.1). NCBI lineage: Eukaryota > Metazoa > Chordata > Aves > Coraciiformes > Momotidae > Baryphthengus > Baryphthengus martii. The sequence continues at coordinate 182,323 of VWZK01000012.1, read as the reverse complement.
TAACTCACTTGCTAAAAGTATATAAAAAGTACTCTGTCGTACAAACTTGACACCGTAGAATTCCTAGCTTCCTAATATTGATAATAATTTATAACTTCCTTGGGAAACTGTTTGGATTTGTTTTAATAAAGCAGTAAGGGAAGAATGAACACTGGAAGAATTCCAGCTGCTGTATGTGCAGTTCTTAAAAATTAGAAATAATAATTTCATGACTTTGTAACCGTTTATTGCCTCTTTTGAGATTTACTTTAAAATTTAATAAGTTTGTTGCACTATAAAAAGATCCGAGTAGAATTTCAGTAGGGTCAAAAAGTCTAAATCGAACTGGCACTGCAAATTAAAGTGAGCTTGGTGTTCTTAGTTCAGAGCTCCAGGGACAGAAGTTAATGTCACAGAATTACTGTACAGAGACTGTAACAGACTCAGTGCTCCATATTCCATGTACTCCAGGCATGTGGCTTGCACACTGGCTTCATCAAGCCTATAGTTCGGGATTATGGGAAGCTTTGATCAGGAGAGATCCAAGAAATAATCGCAAGACTCAGCTGACAACCAAACAGAAGAACACATCAGGTTAAGCAAGGGCCAGAAGTCTGAGCAAAGAAGGGCTTCATGGTAGAGAAATCGTTTAGTGCACAAACACATCTCTGCTTTCAATCTCTTTTCAAAGAGCAGCCACTTCTGAGAACATGGAGAATATCCAAAAAGAAAACCCCAGCACTTAAACTCAGTGGGCCAAATTCAGAGGCTTGCTCAGAACGCTCTCTAGCTTCCAGACACAGCTTTCTCATGTCAAATACAGAAAGCAGTTAAAGCAAAAGCCTTTTCTCTCTGATATAGCCCAAGTTGACCCTCAAATTCCATGGGATGTTTTGCTACAATCAGAAATGCAAAATGTACTTGTTCAAAAAATGTTTATGACTATGTAAAATCAATTTTTTTCTTTGATACTAAAATTTAGTCCATCTGTTGAGAAAGCAAAATATTCTAAATATATAAAGTAGAACTGCTTGATTCCATTCACTATATCCTGTGGTAGATGCATTTTCATCAGTATGTTTGTCTTGCAGACAAAATGAATATCAGATGCTGGCTTTGAAAAAGGGCAGACCTAACATGAGATGATTAGTTTCAAAAACAGATTTTTATTCCTGATAAATTATTACCAAATACAATCATCTGTTGATTGAGGATATAAAACAGATTGGTCATACCATAACCCACAGGTTAAATGAAAAACGGAAATAATAAGTTCATTTAACATAGTCTTGGCATTAAGTTCCCAAGCAGTGCAAATCTAAGGCAAATAATTAGATTTCCAACTTAAAGATATACATTTGTTAAATCAGATGTTTCTTGAGGTCATCTATTTCTTCCTTGACTGTTCCATCTACATTGTACACTACGCACATACACAGACTCTTACATATGTATATAAATACATCATTTCAACTTGCAACTCATGATTAATGCACTTTGTGCAAGACATCAACTGGAAGTGCCATTCCCATATTATTCAATTAAAGTCCACGATCTCTTACATTTGCTGATTATTTGTGGATAAGCTTGAAAAAACTGCTGGCCTACAAAAAGAAATCTAGTTGAGGACTATGGAAAGAAAGAAAGCGATTCTTAAATGAGCAGGAATCCTAGAAGAGCTCTGACTTAACTGAAAACAACTCCAAGCAATACTTACCTAAGTAGACCTCACTGAAACGGTGGCATGATGAATGATGTATGTTTTGAGAAGAAATCATACTCATTGAAAATTACCTTTTTTTTTAACCTTAATTACAGCATGTGTTTAACACAGAAATGGAAAAAAGAATGACCCCAAGTTTCCCCAGAACTCACTGACACCTGAGTAAAAACGGTAACATTTTAACGTATTTTTACTGTATTCTATGACCTGTAGTCATCTAGGCAAAGTTTCCTACATAAAAGTTCTCATTAAAATGATAAAATTATTACAGCCATGCATACAAGCATTCCAGGTTTAGTAGCGACGTTCCACTGACAAGTAAAGTACATTGAACTGTGGGGGGGGGGGGGGGGGTCCCTAGCAGCCTGTAATTCTGCAGTATCACAATTTTTGGAAACAGAGCTACATATTTGGTTAATGAAACTCTCATTTATTGTTTAGTAAAGAGATTTCTATTTCTAATTTTGTTCTTAATTTGTGCTATTCGAACTGTGGGATATTGTTAACTTGTCCCACTTGATCCCTTGGTTTTGCTTTTTCATCGCAGACTTTTTCCAGATGCGAATTAATGGGGATCCCTAAGAACTTTATCATGCTTTTTAGCCATTGGAATCTAAATATTCCTCATAGTGTTCTTTGAGTACCTTTTGTTCATTCCAAGGGCTATTACTTAGGATTTTATATAATTGACTCTAAAGCTCAAGACTCCTCTGAATGCCATCAATTGCTGCAGAAGGCAGGAGGCACCCTGAAGTAAAAGGATCAGCAATCATCATTAGATCATTCATATGAAGTTTAATTCTTCTCTCTATCAGCCATCTGTATTTATTCTCCTATTGTGGACTTTCCCCTCCACCCCCAATCTTTTGCACACAAGATGCTCCACGGTCGTAAAATATGAGTGTGGACAGCCCTGTCAAATGAACAAGGAGGGGATCGATCAATTCAGTTCTTCAGTGAAATGTATTTGTGTGTATTCAGCTCTAAGCAACACCTAGCTGATGATTATTGGGTTTGCCAGCTTTCTATACTGCAACATTAAAATTATACAATTAAATTTTTGTCAGACAGGAAAGGCAGAATGGGCAGCAGCAATGGGAAAACTCTAAAAAAGCAGGATTGAATGAACAGGAAAATTTTAACTAGTCAGAATATATATATGTAGACATCAAACAGCAGCAACTACAAGACCCCACATCAGACTTGTCCAGTAAGTGACTGAATTGTACCAAAAGTACTTGGAGTGCCTTCCTACGTAAAGCATGCAGAAGCCCGTTCCTGAAAAGTGGCTATAAAGGCACTACGGAACTTATTTCATTTTGCAGAATTCACATTAAATCAACCTTCTGTGGTGAGGTCCATCACTTATCAAATGTATGACGAGGAAACTTTCAGCAGTTTTATTATTCTCGCTTCCAAGACTGCAGCGCAACATCAAATGATTTTCAAAATACTTTTGCAGATCATTTCTTATCGTGTAGCAGGGATTTTAACAAAGGGCTCCCAGCCCCTATATTTTTACCACCTCACGAGAAATGTGCCTGCATTCATAAAAGTCAAATTCTGTCATGTCACTGATTGACATTTCATACCAGTCAAGTAGAAGCTCAGTGAATATTCTTCAGTATTTACTGTTCAGAAGAACAGAGTTCCTGCACTGAAATAGCTTGGCAACTTTTGGCAGAATCTGGAAACTAGTACGTGGACACAATTTATAATTTTCCTATATATTCAGTATTTAACAATGTCCTCAGTAATTTCCACCTTTACATGGGCATCATTAAGCAGTTTAAATAAGGACACACCGGTATTTTCTGTTCTTCCTCTCCACCCACTCTCAACTGCTTCTTAAAGTTGAGTTTTGCGTACTGCCTTATCTCAGCCTGTAATTTTCACAGAATGTAAGTACTGTTGCTACAGAGACAAATTTAACCATGCTTAGCTTAGTAAACACAGCACATGAATTCAGTATGACACAGCTCCTGAGGATCATTAGGTAGCCCTGGCACAGGAGTTGTCACTAAGAAACAAAGACAAATTACATCTCCACTAACCAAACAAGTTGCTATCAGTGGGTTCAGCTGTGACAACAAAAATGTTTGTCATCTTTCCCTCTCTAGGTCTGAGAGCCAAGAGAACGCTCAGTCACCACTGTGGATGCTCCCCCAAAGCAGCTCACCCTCCAATTTTTCTTTCCACTTTGAAATTTTTTGGTTTAATTTTGCACTCCAGACAGTATTTGTTTGATTCATCACCTTAAGTAACATGAGCAACTGGTGAAGTTTGCACCTGACTCAGGGCTAAAGTTCAATTCTGCAGTATGTTGGCCGAAAAGGTATAACCTTTCTTTCCAGGGTAAAAGGATGCAAGAATATAACTTCTCTATAAGTAAAAAGGAACAGAAATAATGTGTGTTTCTTACTATAGGTGATGTCAGTGGAACTTAGGTTAGAGAATAAAGAATTGTTCAAAGTGAAGAGTGTCCACATCTCTGAAAATGAGATTTCTGAGTCCACTAGTATCAGATCAAATATTTTATGATTTTTCCTGAAAAAAAATGAAAAACACCAAAAGCAAAGTCCATTTTCTTGAAAATTTCTTCTTTAACCCCCTCCGGTGCTGAAGTGTACTGGCTTTTTTCTTTCCTGACTCTAGGCAAAAACAGAAACTCTGAAACATAGGTATCTTGGCTAAGTAAAAACAGGGCAAGATTTGTTTGTTTGGGGGGTTGTTTCCACTATGAAAGATCACATAGGGGAAACTAAGAAAGTAAAGAAAGAACCCTCAGGTCTTGGCCAAGGCAACTGCAGAATGAATTGCAGGCAGAAAGAACGGAAAGGGACTCCACAGCACAAGAGAAAATAAAAGACAACAAAAAACTCAACACAAGTTCAGGCTTCCTCTTAACATGCAGAAGTTAGCTGGAAGATGTGGAATAGTCTTGGCCCTCAGGGGAGCCTAAGAACCACCAATTAGGGGAAGATCATACTGGCTTTCCACTTAATGTACTTAAAATGAGGTAAGGAATTCGAGTTAGGGGCCTGGATCAAAACCATGGAGTCCCATGAGACACCATCCTGTCTGTACATACGCACAAAAAGTTCCATCTCTCTCTGGGCTGAACGCAACAAGAGATACTTAGTTCCAGTAGCTTACCTTTAGTTCTCTTTGGCCTAAACCACAGCAGGTAAAATTTGCCTGAGTGACATTTGATAGAACTGGTCTTTCCTAACAAACCAACAGCGTGTTCATAAGCTTGTTGCACAACTTCAAGTCTACATAGATGGCTTCTGTTATTTGATGTTCAACATGGATTTATCACAACAGTGACATTGGAAGCTGCAAATTTTTAACTGCACAGTTTCTTCTGAGTATTTCATGTGTAACCTACGAGCAACAGCATCAATAACATGTAACAGTATTAACACCGGATGAAGACTTCCCACAAAAGCCTCACGGAAAAGATGAGCATGCTAGAAGATTCTTTCCTAGAAACATAATCCTTCAGAAAGAAGAATTTCCTGGCTTTGGAGGACATGAATCTTTCTCAAAAGCAAAAGGCCTGCCTTCCCATTCTGGATTTTTTAGGTTTGCTCCGAACTGTTTCTCCCCTCGTTGGTAGAACAGAGTGGTGTTTTACGTACCAAGGTAAGCCCCAGCTACACGCAGTGCCACTGGAAATAGGGTGACTTGGCTGTTGTACAATCACAACATGTTCATATTTCCTATACAATTAAACTTTGATTTCCATTTATTATGCACCTACCTTGACCATTTTGAGCTCCCAAACTAATATTAGCACATGATGTGCATGAGCTTATACTAAATTTCTACTAAGAGTAGCATAACATGTAATTTACTATTGTAAAGAGGCCAAGCAAAAAGCTATAGTATTACTTTTTCTCCGGCACAACCACACAGGATAAGTAGCCACTACAAGCAGTGCAACATTCCTAGCCCCCAGTTTTCAGAGGTGCTGGCTTTTCCAAAACAGGACAGTAAGGGCCAGAGTAACAGAACTGCTGAGTGTGCTCGATGAGGAAGATGAGTAATGAGGCATAGCACTAGCTTTTCTAAATGGAAAACCATAACAGCCAGGAAATGCTATTAGTGAAGCTGTAAAAACACAAAATCAACAATTTTTATACAAAAGCAAGTTTTTAACAAGTTCCAAAGATGGGAGACATATTTAAAAGTTCTTTTTTTCCCACGCCTGCTTATTAGACTACCATCAAGGAAACTAGATTGCAATAACAGAACGGATGCTTCAAATCAACTCATCAGAAACTTCTTGATTTTGCCATCTGTTTCACCTTCCATGCACCAAATCCCGTCATTTTCAAAATTTGCTAAAACTCACACAGTGCAGACAGAAAAGCCAGAGAAACAGCAATATTAGAACAACAAATTGGAAACAGGAAAAACACACCAAAATTTTGTAATGCATGATGCCGTTAAGACAGCTTCTGACAATCTTCCTATCCTCAATCCATCACGCTGGTGTTATGGTAAAAACACAGACAGTGGTTGGATACAGAAATAAGTAAGAACAATTGAGTTCGCTGCTTGGGTGTGGGGTGGCATTAAGTTTCAAACTTCACAGCAACAAAACCTGGGAAGTGATATATCAAGCTTCAAGGTAAGATAGCAGAAATGTGCTGACCTTGTAAAATAGGAATGACAAAAACAGTGACAATTTGTGGGTTGAACAACTTGTGTGCCAAACACTTTTTGGCGCTTTAGCTGACAAATCAAAGTGCTAGAGAGTGACCTTACACAAGGCATTTTCCCCTCCTTTGTCAGAGAAAAGAAAGGTCACCTAGAAATATACCCAAGGCTGAATTCTACCTGTGCTCTTCAAGATTTGACACTATTTGTCATGAAAACTAGGAGCAATGTAAAAGACAACAGTAGCTCCCCGACATATCGAGTAGCTATGACAGTTCAAACATGTAATTTTACGGCAGGCAGCAAACAAGATTGGGAATTCAGGGTTAAAATCTCGACTGAAATTTTGTCTTATAAAGTAATGAAAGTTGACCAAGAGAGTAAATCAAATGGATCTCCTAACAAACTGAAAACAGCTGCTTGGCTGAGGTTGTCTCTGATTTAAGTTTGGTAATTATTGTCCTACTGTGGCTCAAGGTTATTCTGTATTAGAGAAATAGGATATCATGAAAATCATCCAACTTCTTAATTTACTGTAGCATCAAAAATTCCACTGTATAAAAATAAGCCAGAAACATAACCTTCTAAAAACTTACCTATAAACCTTATAAACGCCCATTTATTCTTCTGACACAATTACACAAAATTTCATTGCAATAAACTAGAATATCTAATGCCAAACAAACAATATATCACCTTTAGTCACTCCAACTATGTTTTCACTGAAAAATAACTCTATAAACTTGCAGTCAGTAGTACAACATTTTGGCTTAATAGTCCACACACTCCCTAAATTATTGGGTATTGCATAAGCGAGCAGAAAAACTGCTCAGATTTTTTACAAGAAATGACCCTACACAGGAAACTTTCTTTCAAGGTCCTCTCATACCAATAGCAATGCAAGATACAAAGCGAGTAAATTTAGTTTTTCAAAGTTGAAAAACTTCTTCAATCAAGCACGATAGACGTTTCATTAATTTAAACTGAAGTCACTCAACTGATATTGACTGCCCATTAAGTCCAAGGTCTTTTGTGCTTTTATTGATTTCTTTTATTTATGTGATTAGGTGCCTTTATTGCTATGAATCAATAATCTATGTTAATATTGTAATTACTACAATATTATTGGTCACCTCATTGAACACAAGAGCATACAAATTCATGACAGGGTTTAGTTAATTGGCTGGCGCATCATTTTATGTGTCTAAAAAAATTGAAGGAACATCATGTCTGTTCTGAGAGCAGTGTGCTAAGATTTCTGTTCTGGAAATTCAACCAAAAAAATTGGCTCTCCCTCAAAACACAGGCTGCAATTTTTGAGGCAGTACCAATTACTGTACATTGCTAGACTGAATCTTAATTCCAAAACCAAGAGTGTAACAAATACTTTATTAAACAATAATACAATCTGAGTAAATTATTAAAATCAAAGTGTTTATTCTTTCTGAATCTTTCTGTCAAGGTCAACTGGAAGCCTCATATGAAATGATTCAGGTGATTTAAGGTCAGCTCCATGTAAACACTGAATTCAACTCAGTACGTTATTAAAGGAATAATTTCACTCAGATTGAGTTATTAAATTAATTGCAAATAGACATTTCAAGAATAGCCTTACTTTACCCAGAACACTATCCTTATTTGTTTCCATTTTCTCTCTTGAGATACACGACATTTCAAGAATATCCTTACTTTACCCAGAACACCATCCTTTTTTTGTTTCCCATTTTCTCTCTTGAGATATATGCAAATTAAACCTTTGCCAAAATAAAGATGTGTGTACACACGTTCTAAAAACATGATAATTACTAAGTATATACCACAGCAATAGCATTTTGAGAATACCACAGTGCTAATAATTTTTCTGATGTCAACAAAGATTAGACACTCAGGCAGGAATAGCAGTGAACCGTTTACTCTTTTTAAAATACAGTGGGCTCTGTGCAAGTCTTTCTGAACATATAACACAAAGCAGACAGACATCAATCTGAAATCCCTTCTGCATGCTCTTTGCCAAGGAGCAATTTTCATGTTGACATTGTTTAAATACTCATGGCAATAGAAGCCAATAACAAAAGCATCAAGATGCGCTCCCAGCCAAAGACCCCAGAGCAGCACTGCAAAAGAAACCAACTGGAAATGAAGTCTCCACTGTTTTGAACAAAGAGCCCTCTAAGAGAAGCAGCTAAATTGAAGTAAAAAGAAAAATTAGAATTATTGTGCTCTTCTAGTAGATAAATTAGAATTATTATGCTCTTCTCTACTAGATATAGAAGAGACTACTAGAAGAGCACAATAATTCTAATTCATCTGCTCATCTCAAGATGCTTTGTACTTAGGCAACATCAGAGAACTCCATCAGCTATCAGTTGGAGTATAGAGAGCTCCAGCCTTGCCCTTACAGAAGGATGAGAAGGGGATGATCTAAATCCAAGTTCTATTGGCTTATATGCTTTCAGAGATTTCCCTGCACACTTTCAGGCACTCCTTAGAGGCATTTTTCTAGCTGCTTCTCGGTGTGAATACTGTGCAAGCCCAGAGAACTTCAGCAGTTTGATTTTATTAGAAAACACATAGTAGGTCTAAACCACTTGTGACCGTTGTGAGATACTGTTAAGACAGATACTTCTCACTAGACTTCATTTTGATTTTCTGCTAGCATGAGACTTTATAAACTTCTGGTAGTTTTGCCACTTGAAATCTAACCCTCTTTTGATACAGTATTTGGAATATAAACAGAGTAAATGGATACAGAAGTAAACAACCTGATGAGTAACAAAAATATATAAAGCTCAGGGAATAATTTAGGTGCACTGATTAGCTACAAAAGCAGGAAATCCAGCCAATTCTGCTCAAAGGAACTCAACACTCAGGTACTGCTCTTGATTACTCCCATAGCGTGCCATGAGACAAGGCTAGTCTCATCTGCTTGGGCCTTTCAGCTCATTGCCCTCTGTTTACACCATCCTTTCTCTCTACCCATGCCCCGCCCTTCCAGTCATCTACTTGGTTTAAATTTGATTCTTAAGAGCTCGTTTAGGTATCCTGGTAAAGGTCAGCAAAATTATTTTCTGTTCCGAGAACCACTTTGGTAGCAAGAGAGAGAAAAACTCCTCAACACACAAACCAATCCAGACAACCAAGAAAGGGACATTTCCCATCACATATGATGGTCCTAAACACTCCCCAGCAACCACCCTCTTGCTGTGACCTTAGGAATTTTGCAGTCTTTCCTGAGCAAGAAGCTTTACCAGGCGGCTGGAGGGGTCTCATTCCATCTAGTCCATAGCTTCCTGGCTAGAAGATAGGCTGTGGTCAGTTTAGGTCTGAACCCTCTCAAATTGGCCTTGCAGAAGACAGTAGGTATACAACTAGTCCTCATGACTTCAACTGGACTGCTCACACCAGCAGGCAAAAAATATCTGCTTCCATTTCAGAAATGCCCCCATGAGCATTTGAAAGCCATAGATTTAAAGCTAAGAAAATAAAACTGTTCTTAATGCCATGGAAGCACAGTTAATGGAGATGATGCAAAGTACCTTAGAGTTTTACAATATTCTTGGACCTCAAAGAGTAAACTCAAATCAATTTGTATTATTCTGGTAGGTAATCATATAAAATACATACACATATGATAACAAGGATATGCACAGATACATATTCACGAACACTTCAGGAATGTCCAGTCTGCCTTGTTTTGGGCTCATTTCTGTTTAAACACACACATGCATAATAAAGAAAAAAAATAGAAGAAAAAAAATTAACTTTTTTCACAATATACTTTTTATACAACCCTAGAATTTCTATTTCAGAGGCAACAGCACTTACTCAAATATTCTTACCCAAATCAGGTAGGGCCAGAACGATAAACAATGACTTCTAAACAACAGCTACTCACATAAGTAATCTCAGGAAACTCAGCAAGTCAACCGTTTTGACAATCTGGATCTCTCTAAGCAAGCACCAACACTTACCAAGCCTTTGCTTAACGTTTGTCTTAAATCAACATCACAAGACTATCAATAGCTAGAAATAGTTGTGAATCCTAACTCACATAAAATGAAGGTTTTATTTTAGCTTTCAGGCAAAGAGAGCTCACCATTGTTATTTTCCCTAGTAATTTTCTTCCTCTTTCATTATTCCATTCTAGTACTGTATTGCACACAAAGAAATTAGAAAGTGTTTTCCTCCTAAAACTTGAATGTAATTCAATGTACTCTGAGTAGATATGAATTGTCACAGATCGCTGTCTTAAAGACCGCTTTAAAATGCCCTATTATTTATATTTTAACATCTAGATGTTGAGGTCCAGTTACAAGTGTTTACCATAGAAAGCTCGGTCAAGCTGGTGTTTGACCTTTGACAGGAAGCTGCCCTCGCTCCGGCTAGTCCCAACAAACTAGGCCCAGGACAATAAGCTGCTTTATAGCTATTAGCTCGGCCAGTGTGTTTCTCCAGGAAGACCTCAAGCTGAAAAGCCAACACACTTGACAACCACAGCCAAGGTACCAAGGGCCCAAGCACTAGACATTAGAAAACAAATGGAAAAGCACACACGGCTACATCTGGAATCCTAATGGGCCACCAATGGTTCCCAGCTAAAGGAAGAATTACCAATGTTATTTTATCATCCCTTGTGCTAACTTAGCTGTTTATGTACAGCAATAAATGATTTTTTAAAAACATATTTGGGTCATTATGTCATATACCACCAGCAAGTAGGATTGTTTTATTGTGCTTGGAGTCAAAATACACTGTTATACCCAGATGTGAGGGAAGTTCAAAACCTTTAGTCCTCCTGTATTCATTCCTGTTGGACAAATGGATTAAGTTTTTAAAAGGGAAACTGAGAATTTTTATGGCCTATACTCCCATCTCACCAGTAAAATTCGCACTGATACTTTCCTACAGAAGTCTGCCTTGCCAATGATAACATTAAATATTAACTTAGTAAGCAAACCAAAATTTCAACCAACAGGAAATGCCACACATTTTATCAAAACATCCCCATTCTCTTCTTCTAAAGCCACAATATATTAAAAAAATAATTTTGATGTGCTTCTTTTACCTGACCACCTATTGAAATTCAAGGCAAAGGAGTCAAATTGTGAACCAAAATTAAAATGCAAACATATTTATTAACAGGCTTCATAAAGGAGAATTCTGCAGCTACACCCTTAAACTTTTGTGCAAAATGAAGCATTTCCAACATTTACAATCAGAATATTGTGTCTCCACATAATGAAACGTGGAATTTGTCTGAAGATTCTTGCACAGTACTTCTAACCCTAGTACAATGGCATTTAAATATTGAGACTGAGGCAGAAAAAAACAGGTTAGATTCTTCAGCGTTTGCTGCTTGAGAAAAAAATAACAATTCCATAAACAAACAGCAGAAAGTGTGTTATTTTTAAAAGACACGGTAATAATTTTAAAGGCTCAACATTCGTTGACTATACTACTCTAGAATTGACTGTATCCCAACAGTTTAAATCAACATTTACCATTAAAATATTTCACAGCTTTCCATTCCGAAAGACATTGAAGGCATTTGATAATAGGTGCCACTTAGCAAGTATCAAGTGAATCCAATTTGAATAAACGTAATTCTCATGGACTTATATTTTAATGGAATTACCAATGTACTTACATTCTAATCAATTTACTTTTAATGGAGGCTGGATCAGCTTGCAATTAAAGTGAATAAAAAAATTCAAAAAAAAGGAGTTTTTTCTTCTTCTTCCCCTTCCATTTTCATTCCCCTTTTATCCCCATTTGTTGCTACTCCTGTTGCACTTCTCAACTTTTTTCACTTTTTTTTTGGGGGGTGGGGGTGGGGGGTGTGTTGGATATCAGGGCTGAGGATCTGGAGTGGGCAAAATGAAAGTCACATTTCTCACAGGAGAAAAAGAAAATAAAATAGAAGTACTCCAAGAAGATACAATTAACTCCAGCATAAAAGACACGAGTTTTCTACCACCTTTTCTTTTTGGTACCATTTAAGTTGAAGCTTGAGCTGAAGAGAGCTGTAGTATTTTTGACTCTAGCTAGCTTCCTAGGAAGATCGCTAAAAGCGTGCACACATTCACCACACAGGTCACGCTGCAACTGGGCCAACCCGTTCCCAGCCAGCCAAGGGCAACAAACCCAGTTGGGAAGACTGAGAAGCAAATGGTCCAAACTAGAAAAACAATGTGATAACACGTGCACTTCCCAGTGCTGCTGATGATGCACCAAGGAACACTCAACTACATTACAGTGCATCAAGATGGATGAGCTAGTTAATAATCCATAGATGATTTCCATTCAATTAGCTGGGAGATAGCTCAGAGGTTTTAGAGATTCTTCTGTCAAACACCTGAAAATATTCCCACATTTAATGACTAAGAAAGAAGCAATGAGGAAAGCTATTTGGAGATAGGTCACCACTAAAAGCAGCTTCAACACAGATTTAATGGCCTTGTTTTTCTTTTCATAATACACTACGGGTAACCCTTATTTTGCCACAGAAAAACAGGCATGTGAATTTGATACCCTGTACTGCTTGGTGTGTTTTTAAAGCTGACAGCAGAGTGCAGAATGTGAAGTTGCCTTGCTTCTGCTGCCACATGGCAGGCCAAAAGCACAATTAAGTAAACAGCCAAGTGTTTCCCTGATTTCCAGGAACTGCAGAAATGTTAAACCTAAAAGAAAAAAAATACATCCCAGCAACTGACCTCCAGACATAGTGAAATTGCTTCAGAAGTGTCTGTTCCACTGCCAAAAGGTATGATAAATAGGTGAGCAAAATACTTTAAAATTCAGTTCTGACACTGCTAAAGTACAACATCTCTATATAATGTAGTGCATTATAATGTTGAATTTTGGGATGTTAGCATATACACGTGTGCATACACAGATTCAGATATATGCTAACATCCATACTCAGCAATTCAAAATAATTCAGAATACCTTTGCCTTCCTGCCTTTCCAGATGTTTGGTTTTTGGTTTTTTTATTAATGAAAGAAACAGGGCAAGGATAAGAGAATAGTTCCAGAGAAACAAAGCACACTGACACATACTGGAAAGATAAAAATACATGTTTTTGTACTCACAGAACTGATACCTTACATATGCCAACTACTCCCTCAATATAATTAGAAAAGTTTGATTCTTGACAAAAAAAAGATATGTAAATCCCAGGAGACCTTATACCAACAGAAGCAAAGGAAAAACAACACAGACTTACTGTGTTTTATCTGCATTTTAGTGCGTATTGTAGTTTTCTCACTATTCACTCCCTAATCCACATTCCCCTCTTCCCTCCTTTTTGAGAAATGAAGTGATTGATTAATCTCAGTTTGCCACATTCACCTGTGCAAGACCCTATCCATCTTAAGCACAATTCATTATATTGTTTAAAATTGTTTTAATGTAAAAGGCTTTGGGCAAGTACATCACAAACAGCAATGTCAGAGGCAGATACTTAAAAAAATCAGATTTACAAAATTCTTACTGTTGAGTCCCATTCTTGCCACAACAGTATTTACATTTTCATATGGAACCTAATTCTAAAAGCATTTAAATAGTCCTTTTAGAATCACTACTGTTACTTATTGGCAGGCTCCATTGTAAGTTTATCTGTATTTAGCAGCAATAATGAGCAATTTCTACAGTTTCTCACTGTACTTTCACAAACTGGTTAGAAAACATCAGTTTCTAATTTTATTGGTCCAGCATCTTTCACAATAACTACATTTTATTGTGGAAAAAATGTGTTTTCCCCTCGAGTAACTATTTGGGAAACATGTGCTGAGTATTTCTACCCTTAAAGTGACTAATTTTTGGTACTTCTATGTCCCAGTATGTACAACAATTTTAAGAACGTATTCAGCTGGCAAGGGGCCTGTTTAACAGCTTGATCCAGCACAACAAGACATTTCACAGACTTTGGGCGAATCACAAAAATGGTGATCCCTTCAAAGTGTCTCTTTGACAAGGTGGGTTGAACTGTTATGAGAAAAAGAATGATTTAGAGATACATTTCCTATTAGACAATATGAAATATTTTCAACCAGTAAGCACATTTTAAAAAAGCAAAGAGCTGTTTGCAAACGGTTATGAAATACTTCCACATGTGATCATATTTTCACAATAATGGTGCCTATCAAACATTATATTGCACATTAATTTTTATTGTTGAATAAGATACTGGAGCCAAGAATACTGTAGACTGAAGCACAGCCCGTTGCAGCATATTTCCTGGCCAACTCTTCAGACCACAGATGTCGGGCTGCTATGCCAAACCATTCCACATATTTACTGGTGCTCTCATATTTCCATATTAGAAGTCCTGGATTTAGGTCTTCTCCTCAGTAACATTAACCAAGCAGTTCATGAAGTCTATTGTTAAATACAGCTGCAAATATCTAACTGCTCTGTGAAGCCACTTGTTTCATGTTCCCCTAAAGATCGGCCATCTGCCATTAGAGGAGACTAAACAGCCTGTGAAGTAGCTTGAGAAAGTTGCTCAAAAGCCAACTAACATCTTGCTTCAGAGGGTATTTTTTAAGCAAATGCCTAATGTAAAATTTCAATATAGGTCTATGATTAAGTACATGGAGCCATCGGAGCTTAAACCCAAAAACTGACAATAGTTTCCTGCTAGAACTGAATTATAGCCTTCTAAAGACTGGCAAGTCGTAAAGCCTTTAGGTAATATTAACAATAGACACCAATATAACTTCAACACAAAATAAACACAGGCCAGAGCTTCCAGTAAAGGCATCTGCCCTGTAACTGAAGACTTTTTCAGCAGCCCAACACTGTTCCCACACAGTGGACACAGAGGCTAACTTTGCACATGTGAACTGAAATCAGCTGCCTTCCAACAGAAATTATCTATCCAGGTTTAAAGTTGAGTATCTCAGGATAGCCTCAGACCACACATCTTACTGAAGCCTAAAGTCTCCAAAATGTCAAGGTTATAAAATCCTAAACTTGGCCATTGGGTGTACAGCTGGTTTCGTCCAGTTTTTTTTACATAGGCCAGTGAATTCTGTGGAGGCAGAAAACTTCCTTGGCTAGGAGAAAGGCAGGAAATTTTTCTTTGGCAGGTTGATTTTATTTTATTTTTATTTACCTTTTTTTAAAATTAGCAGATGTTTGAAGCTGCTCCAGGGTTTGGAATGTCAAATAAATCCCAGTGGAGATACATTAGTGGCAGAAAGCAGGTGAGGTGGTCAAAGGTGGACGTAAATACAATTCATCAGATGACTCCGCAATTTGTCACATTGGTATCACCATTGCACATGTGGCATATATAAAACCTTTGGCAACTGAGAATGAACATCATTCCTCTAGCCACTGTGCTTAGAGAGGAATTGGGTAGCAACCCAGAGATGTGCTATCAATAAATGAAGCAAGAAAAATCCTAGAAAAAAAAACTTCTTCGTTTACAAGAAAATCTACAGATTGCTCCCTTGCGCTAAGAAAGGCTGCGGGCAGGAGTACTACTAAAAAGAATCCAAACCCACAAATATTCTCAAACCAAAACATATCCCCTCACCTCCCAGTGTTCTTCCAGAACTGGCAAACTTAGCTAGGCAAATACCAGCTCTCAGACTAAACGTGATCACTTTGTCAGATCAAATAGTTCAGGTAGGTTCCTAAACTTCTCCCGGGAGCTCAATTCTCACACGACAGTATCTTTAGTTAAAGATTCAAAACCACCCACAAAATTCAAACCCACTTCTGATTCAAAAAAACCGTCCTACTCTGCTGGATGGTTTCTGATTCTCAGTTATGTTCTCCTTTGCTATCCTCAATACTGCAGCAAAGCAATATATCTATGCAGAAAGTCATGACTCATAGCATCAATGTAAAATACTCTATTTTCTTCTTAATAAACAACCAGAAATCTAGCACTGTGCTCTCTGCTCTTTTTTTTTTTGGCCTCACAGACTACCAGCTTCAATGGAATGGACATGATCTGGAATATGATAAGTCTTTCCAGGTAAAAAGCTGAAAACCTGAATAAAAATCAGGGGACTGGATGTTTGGTCATTAAATTTATTTGTGCATCCATGTCATCTTCACTGCAGTAAAAAGTAGTGAAACAAAATCCAGCAGAACATACATGAGATTGCCATCTTCCATGCCATATGCCAGGTGCAGTGCTTTGATCCTCTTTTATATCTTAAATACTTGGCAAAACACAGGGTGCATTCTTATATATAGATTACAGTATCATTTCCCTCACATCTGAGGGTCCGAAACACAGGCCTTCTCATAAGCAGTTGTCTTCCTGGAAAGCCAACAAATTAAATTCCTCAGAACTGTCTAAGAATTCACTGAAGTCTGTCTCTTCCTTAAAGACCCTAATTAGGGCCTGCAGAAACTCCCTCCCCTTCTCTAAAATCCAGTTCAGCAGAGGACTCTGGTTGAAGTCCAGCTGATAGGAACAACTGGGAATTACTAGAGAGATGTTCTCAAACAAGGGTTCTTTGGTTTTGGAATCAATTACCTCCAATTATCTGAAGTGGCTCACACTCAATGACTGACTTCACCCACTTAGAGGCTATTTTTGTTGTCACTAGCAATTTTAAAGGACCAAGGTGGAACTTAAAATTTGTTTCTACTAAGGTAGAAGACTTTAAGGTAGCACTGCAAACTGGTTATGTTAAATGCAGCATGATCATACTAGTTTTGCTAGAGTGCAGACATTGTCTAACATGTTTAATAAGCAAGCAGATAAGCAACATGAGTGCACAAAAATATTAGGAGCAAGAGTTTTTTTGACCCCAGCAGCTATGGTGGAAGAAGCTATCACCACCAGGGCCAGGATAAATACCATCATTGATAGGAACATTGGTGTTGTCAGCTCAATTTTAGGATGCAGCTGTACATATATCCATTTGGAAAAACTGATTTCAAGAATAGTGGTAAAATTTAACTACTGTGAGGAAAATAAAGCTTGTAGCTGAGTATACAAAACTACCAAGATGCAGGTGGAAAACAAGATGCATATATACTTCTGCTATGACAGTTTATGTTTGAGTAACTCGGATAAAAACACCAACAATGTATTGTCATACTTAATGAGAAGAATTCAGAAAAGCAGACAGTAGAGGAAACTAAAGTGTGGGTTCTTATAAGGAATTTGCTCTGAACCAGTACAGATGTCTGAGCTAACTGAACAGACCCACTTTGTAATCAGAGAACCAGGTACTGATTTGTGTGGTTTCACTCACCCTAAGACTGTTAAAACAGAGGCCAATTATGCTAAAGACACTGACACCTAAGGATTCCTAAGACCCAGAATCTCTCACACAAATATAGCCATTTACAAGATGGAATTTACTTCCATATTGCACATGCTATATACACATGTGTATCTGCTCTTGGAATACACCCCCAGGGAACACAAATTCTGCTCCTCTGTCATCGAGGGATGCAAACAAATCTACATGCATGGAAATTTGGCAGAGGTCAGCTAAACCTCTTTCAGAAACAATCCTTGCTGCAGCTTGGGTACTTGTCAGGAAACTTGCACTGTAAATGGCAAAAATAAGAAAACATTTCCTCCTCTTCCCCTTTCAAACTCAGGACCTTAGTGCTATAAAAAAGTCACTGACTTAGAAGGAATAAATATTAATACAGTGTGGTGAATATTAATATAGGGTGATAAGTACCAAGGACTGCTTAATCTCTTTGTCATTCTCAAAACCCAGTCTCCTCAGGACTCATTAAATGAGGAATGACAATATTGTCATTTAAGGACTGTTTTTCAAACTAAAGCCAGCTACTAACTGGATGTATTTTAAATAATTTGCAAACGCAGTCTCTCTTTAGTCCCCATGATGTTTTTTTTTTATATATAATCTCCCAAATACATGTTTACTACTTAAAAAACACTGCTTCATCTTCACCCTGCAGGTCAGCAAGTCTGTTGTTCAGTGGTCACTTTAATAGAATCACGTCAGACATTTCCTGTGCATGATCTTTAAGAGGCTGCCTTCAGAATCACAAATACCCACCTAGATGCATTTATTTTCTTATTAAAGCCCCTGAACATTTATTGAAAGAAACGATGAGCCAAACACCCCAGATGACTCTGACTTATCTAAGTGGTTTAGAACAATTTATTCATTTTACACTACTTTTTACAACAACAAAAGAAAGCCATACTATTTTGAGGAACTTGAAAAAGCTTCATTTAATTTTTACATTCTGTAAACAGGCAATATTTAATCTGTTTAAAATTAAACCCAGAAGATCAATCAGATAGGCTTTTGAAGGGCTCAGACACTGCAATGAGTTTAGTATTGTATTTGCAAGAGATACTGCCAGTTGTTTAACCACACAGATATCATTTAGTCTATAACTTAAACAAGCATTGATAAAGTTTTTTTTATAAAAAGACGCTATCAGCAAAACAAACACAGTATTTTGTACTACTTCAAAGCTTATTTATGTGTTTAGAAATATTCAGTGGAAACAGGAAAATAATGTCTTGATTTTCTAAACTTTACAACATCTGCTTTTACTTACTTGTAGCATTGTAAAGTTCGCCAGATTTCAAATGGGTAACTTTTTTCTTTTGTCTGGTCCCAAATTTGAAAGTGTCCACATGATTTTTTTACTCCACACAACTTTCCAATTTTCAGCCATACAGAAATCTCCACAGTCTTATAACCATAATAAATACTAGTTAGCATAACTTACATTTTAAATAAAGCACTTGGGAAGCTTGCTAGAAAGTCGTCTTCGTCAGAAGACTACAATTCCTACATCTTTATCATTTCCTGACATACATATGCAACTTCTTAACCAGATATCATGGTGTTTATTCATGCTACAGTCTCCCACTCAGGTATAACCTGCAGAAAACACTCTTTTCAATAAGTTCTTTTCACAGGCTTGGTTTGTGGAAGTGACTACAACCATCTATAACCAGAGGGCTTCTCCTTTAAGATTTTTTGTATCTGTAAGAAAGGATTCAACCTGGAATCCTAGACATGAAGATGTAACAAAGGCATCTGTATCACTTTTAACAGCTTGCCATGACCTCTTTGAAGATTCACTGTTGTATATAGCTTTATTGATTCTCCTGCACTATATAAAATTAAAGCTGTTAGTGATTTAGGGAGAAGTCACATCTGAAGCCTTCCAATAAGTGATCACATGCCATTTGATACACACATGGTAACATCATAAGTAACTTCCCCTACCTGCTTAGATTCGAGGTAGACAAGCTACTCGTACTCATGGGTTACTTATTGGCTGCACCTAGTTTAATAAACTGGGTACCTACTGCGGAACATTGCGTTATCATGTACCTCGGTCTCCTGATCCCCCAGATAAGGCTGATCAGCTCTTACATGGTCTGGCTCCCATCTGGCCTCCTACTCCAGTTTCCTCTCCCATCAATCAATAGCACCTGAGGGGACAGCAGGAAGGAGAAAGGAACTGGGAGAAGCTCAAGTCTCAGCCCACTGTTGGGATAGGTGGCTACAGGGTGAGGCAGAAGGCTGAGTTTGTGCTTCAGTTTTGCTGCAACATGAGAAGAGGTCAGAGTGGAATACACCCAGATGCCAGAGAGTGGAAAGGCTGCCAGGTCTACAAGCTGAAACATCACTGCCGTGTGCCTGAGACAAAGGCAGCAAGGACAGCAAGATTTCCTGCATAGTCTTAAAAAAACCAAAAACAAAAAACAAAAACAAGCCATGTTTGCTGCTATGCTGTAAACAGCTGCATAGCACTGATGCTTCTAATTCCATAATAATATATGCCTAGTTTTAATTGTAACTTTACTCTTAAAGCCATTATTTTTCATACCTATGTCTGGAATAGCCTGTGAAATGTGCTGTTTGCCATTGGCAGCAGGTACGTGCAGAGATGGGGATTCTGAAGTGTATTTACAGGAGAGCAGAGGCAGAACTAGTCGTCTTGATCAGGCCACTTCAGGCTGAATTCATATATTGGGTGATTTTATATCAAATTCAAATCTGCACCCTAAACTCTCCTTTTCAATCTGTTTTCAAAGCTTTACTTGCACACTGCATTCCTTTCATATCAACCAAATCTATGGAACATTTGGACTGTTTTTAAATCCATTTTTGGCAAAAATGATTTGAAAGTTCTATTTTACGAGTCTTTGCTTAACAGCTGCCACAGTAGCAGAAGATTTAGCAATATCTCTGAAGTTCCAAGCAGAATTTTTACACGTATCTGTGCTAATTGGTAGCTGTAATACTTTTGCTGCGTGGTTTAGCAGAGTATTGTACTAGCAAGTTATCTGAACACCAAAAATTAAGGGAAAATCCCTGACATGAGATCACTGGCACAATGACTTGAGAGCTAGACCCACACAGCAGTTTACACACAGATCCCTAAGAAGCATTTTAGAGGGCTGCTCTATTTTAGGTACTCAAACACTGTTAACCTCAGACCGTCAGGGAAACCTCTGGTCCAAGTCAAGAAAGATATGGGCAAGAGAATTAAAAATACAGACTCAGAAGAGCTTCAATACTTTCTGCCAAAGACATTCAACAACACACATTTAGAATCTGCACTTTAGTACGTTACAGGCTACACAGGCAGGCAAAATCTGGTTTTCTCCTGCATCCTCTATATGTGATGCTCCAAGAACCCTTATTACCCACCTCTCTATGGCCTTCAGTTCTTCATCCACAACTCAGCAACTTAAACTTTTAGGCAAAGACTAGTAGAGCAGAGAATGGGTATTAGAAGACTAATCTTAATGCTTGAGACTTCTCCAAAACCAAGGAGGTACAGAATTCAAGTCTAGATGCAGTAGTTCCAGTATTTATTTATTTCTTATACATGTTGTAAAATAAATTCCCCCTAAAATAGGAATAGAGACTCAAGACTCTTGACAACGTATCAGTGTCGAAGTGCCCAAAGTCCACCTGTTTGAAGCCACCCAATCAACTGCTTCACTTCAGCTATATATGAAATGCCTTCTCAAGCCAGTGTGGGCAGAAAAAAACATATGAAAAATACACGAGTGAGCAGTCAGTGTCTTGATAAACTTGTCAGTGTCTTTCCCCCACAAGGAAGTAGGTGACAAAAGTCCTCTTCTCTCTCTCCACATACACCAGACTGTACCCGAAGGCCCTAATTCAGTTCAAATCCTGCAGTGCCAGAGGGGATTTGTTGTCCTCATGTAAAATCATGTCCTTTGATATGTTGCGCAGGGGAAAGACTCAGTAAATGTCTTGAAGCAGAGAAAACTTATTGACAAAAGCATGCCCTTCAGGCATCCTCCCCTTTCTACTATAGATCTTGCCAGAAATAGCCCCGGTTCTCCAGTTTAGCTCTGACTCAACACACGACACTAACAAGCCAGGACAGTAGTGACCTTTAATAGTATCACAGAGTGGTGAGTTTTTAATTAGCTTTCTTGTTCTTTGAATAAGTTACAGGTGTGGAATAACTCAAGAAGCTGAAGAAACAGAGATAATTTCTGTTCCTGAAATCCCAAGTTATCAATCTCTAAGCTTCAGCGAGACTGACGGGGACAGCTCCAAAGTGCTAATGCTTCAACTTACAATGAGGCTCCTTGTGCCATGCAGTGCTCTGGGGCACAGCACTTGTAGCTACTACTGGAGATTCCTTGGACCCCAGCCTCAGCTGACCATTGTAAGAAGTCCAGCTCCATTTTCCTCCACCTGCTCCAACAAATGGCTCTCCACGTTGGTCCACGCAGAGAGAAAATGGTGAGGAAGGAGAGGGATGAAGCAGAAAACCAAGCATCCAGCAGAACACACGTGAAGACAGAAGTAGAAGGTATGGTAGGTGGAGAGTAAGATGTAGAGCCCAGTTTCTCAGCTTTGAAAAACTTTCTGTTCATTAAAGGATGAAATAACCCTAAGGAACTTCTCTACCAGACCGTTTGTGTGGCATACCTTTTGAAAGCCGCAGGATCTTTGTGATAGATAAGCCACGTAAATGAACGATCTGTCCTCTTCATCATTGGTTTGTCCATTCTGTGTAAGGAAGAGGATGCCTAATCCCTACTTGTCACCAACTGGTTGGGGCTGGTCAAGTTCTATAATGACAGTCCTTGGAGGGAAAATAAAATTCCCTGCATAGTAAGGACTTGATTTCATGTTACTGATTGGTAAAAAAATCAAATCTCAGAGTTTTACTCAAAACAAGGATGGAATGAGCAAGTGAGAATTTCTTTTCCATGCTTGAGTTTGATGACTATAAAGCTCGCTTCTTTTATACTAGCATCACAACCACAACAACTTCAGGAATTCAAACTCAAGTTTGTATGTGGAGCCTCTCTCAGGATGGAACACAAAAAACTGAAATCATAGACAAACTTTTTATTGCCAAATCCGTTGCTCCCCATTCCCTACCAGAACTAAGGAAAGGGTAAAAAAAGAGTTAATTAAAAAAATTAAACAAAAAATATTTGGTCACAGTTTCAGCTTCTTCTAGCATTGATATCTTGTGGGTACTCTATCAAGCCATGAAAAATAAATAAGGGAACTGAACATTTCAAATACCGTCAGGGAACTTTTTTCAGTTCAATGAGGTTAATACCAATTTCTAAACTAAAAAGCCTAAGAACAGGATTATATTTGGTTAAAATGTTCTTCACATACTCATGGAAGTCTTCCTACTGGAAATAGAAATCAGTTCCTCACGACAGGAGTAGCCAAGAGCAGCTGTAACTCACAGAAAAGTCACATTCAAAGAGCCTTCAGACAGAACAGCTAATTACAACAATGACAACATACAAGTAAGAAAGCTGTGAGCTTGCAACCCTTGAACAAATGATTAGACTCCAACATGTCATCTGCACCAGAGAAGCTGTTTGAGCAAGTTAAACACATGCACAAGTAACTTACTGGACTGGGACACATCAATCATTCAATTTTGGGATCAATCCAAATAAATTTCAGATCCTTCGCAAAATTCTTGCATTGCAGAAAAGACGGTCCCATCTCGTGTTACTCTGTCAATTGTCTACAACAAATCTTCAGATCAAACATTGAATTACAAGGTTCAATGTTATTTTTATTCTACACGCACATTTACTATGGTTTGGAAGAAGTGTTACAGTGTATTCGTGCATCAACTGAAAACAGAAAAACGAGGAGTCCGCAAAACCCGTTTGTCTATTTTTGACATTTTGGGGGGGTTTTTGTTTGAGTTTTTTTTGTTGTGAGGTTTTTCTTTTAAGAGTGGCAAGCACAAGATATCTAGTGCCTTATTAAAACATCACGGCATTGCACAATGGAACACTTAAGGAGTAGGAAGTTCCACCAAATTTTCTTCTTGCAATGTGAACCTATGGAAAAAAATTTAACCTGCTGAACATTCCAATTATTTCTTCACATTGAGAAGCTTTGCTCAGGGCAGCAAGTTATGCTTCTCTCTTGCACACCTATTTGTGGAGAAAGTGTTTTAATAAAAGAACCTTCAAAGTGACAGCTCCAGCAGCACACACAACTTCCATTCCTTTCATATGCTTTTCTAAGTGTCAAATCAAAACATGGCAATACAATTAAACACACTAGTACCCCTAGATTTATTATAACTGCCTTATAAATCATTTTATAGTTAATCTAATTAACAGCCCTATGTCCCAGATACATTACAGGAAAAGACCAAATCAATCCAGTCTTCAAGAAACCACTAATGTGTCTCAGGCACCAATCCTGGTCTTGTTGAACATTCATTCAATATTGACCCGCTGTGAAAATATTCCTCTACCTGCTGCTTTTATGGGACTGGACTTTGCTTGCCTTCCCCCCTCCAAAAATATACTTTAGGAACACAGAAATTAATGCTATAAACTAACGATACTTCCTTAGTGGCTTAGTATTTCAAAGATAACTAATTAAGCTGAACCTCTTACAAGTTTTAGGATTCCTAGGTTGCAAGTTCAGTATTTTTCTCCTAAGTACCTTTTTCATTTGTCCCAATTAAACACTTGTACACAAAAACCACACTAAGTCCCATGAAACTCAGGCTGAAACGTCTCACATTTTCGGAAGGTAAATAAAGAGCATGTTGAAGCAGAGCAGAGTTTCTAATGAGTTAATATAAGGAAAAAAGCTCATGCAAAAGCAATCTGCATCAAAGCTAGCGGGCAATACCCTGACAGTCATCCATCAAACCCAAAGTCCCCTTAATAAATGCCAATTATAGGGCAAATATGCACAAACGCGGATAGCATAAGCCATGGGATCATTTCCTTCCAAGAAAATTAGTGACCAACAAAACACCCATGCAGTGTAAACTATCGGCCTGCCCTACAGCAACACTCACTCCTGACTGGAATACTAACTACTATTATTATTTCACTCCTTCCTATTTTATTTTCTGCTTTTGTAAGAGTTCAGAGCCACACAGAATTTTGTTTGGGGTTAGACAAATTCCTTCGCAATTTGTATAGAAAGTCTAACGTAACTTTTTAAAAGCCATGACATGCCTATAATGTATACAGAGTCGCCAACTTCCGCCGTAAGCGAGCCTTTTTCCTAACTTAATCATACTCAAATTTCACCCCTTTTAAAGACCCTGATTCAAAAATGTTCACTCATTCTCCACAGTCCACAAATTTATACCGGCTCTTCCTGTGGTATTATATGTGCATAAATTAAAAAAGAATGGTCTTGTATAAGGACTGAAACCGGAACATTCCAAGTCCCCTCCCCCCAAATCTAACTTCAACTTATTGAGAAATGTGTTTGACAGAAAATAGACAGTCTTATAAAGTCATCATTTTGTGTATGAATAGGATGTTTTGAATTTGAGCAAAATGACATTTCCCAAACCTAAAACCAGCATGCTAATGTCAAATGAATTATATTAAAAGCTTCTCTCCCGTTACATTTGTCGTATTGCCGATTCATTTCATCCCCTTTGCTAACACCTCCTGCGCGCCACACCTGACCAATGGTTTTGTTCTCGAGAGCAGATTTTTTTAGAGATTTATTGTATCTGATACACAGTATACTGAAAAGTAGCACATTTAATCCTATCGAGCATCAGAGGTTCATACGTTGAGGTTTAAGATAAAAATGTTACATTAGTAAGACAATGCAGCTTTATAAGAAATACTTCATACTAGTATTTTGGCAGAGAGAATTAATTCCTTAGATGAAACCACTCATATTTGCTGTACTTCTAGAAAGAGATTAGAAAATGCTACACTAGTCCTAGTTTGATGTCTTATCTAATTGCTCTCTAAAGTGACATCTTCCATCGCACAGGCTGGCCCGTGCTAGACTCATTTATTTCCATCTTACCTAAAATTATGATGAATGGTCCGAGCTCCATTCAATTATTGAAAATGTGCAACGAAACAGCAACAATGCAACTGGCAAAGCGCTCCGCGTTCTTCGGAACAATTTAGGCTAATTAGCATCAACTTCTCCCCCATTCATCATCCCCCTTTAGAAATATAAACAAACTGTCAGCTCTAACCTAACAAACAGATCACTGAGCTACTTAACACAAATTATTCTTACATGAAAAGCTCCTTCTCAGGCAATATTCTCCTCTAGGGCATCTGGGAAGCTGAGCTATTAAAATTGAAGACATATGTTCCAGTCAAACTTAACTCCCAGATTGTAGCGATTGCTGTTGTGACAGTTTTCCGTCAGCAACGCTGCTGCTGGCAACGTACCATGGACTTCAACCAAGCGACGCAACAACCGCCTTCAACGATCCATGTTCATTTAGTATAATATCTATGCCACCCAATTAGCATCCTGCACCTAGAAGCTGAGCTATTAAAGTTATTGCTTAGGTAGGACTCCAGTCTCCAATTTCACTGGGGGGGTTTCTTTAGGAATTACAAGTTCCGCGCGTTCCTGCGACCGTGCGGAAGGCGGCAGCTATGACACTAATTTTGGGATTCAAATCAAGCTGCAGAGGCAATGCTCTGAAGAGACCATGGAGGGGAGCACTGCTGTCACTCCTGGGTTCCAGCTCAAACTTCTTAGTTGTCACAAATAAAAGGACAGCTCTAAGCTAAAGAGAAAACCGGGAGGTTTGCAGAGCTGAATTCTTCCTTAACGCTGCAATCCCTGTGCTACCTTGAAAGCCAAAATAAGAATGAAATATTTTTGCTTTCCTTTCCCCAAAATGCAGAAGGTGCTAGATGGGCCCCACTCCATACCTAAGATTTTTGTGCTAAAAAGATGATTTTCATCACTTCAGTCAAATACTTGGTATCTGGTGAAAGGAAGAAAAACACCGGCCTGGAGCTATTTGAGATTGTGCTACATAAGCAGCCTTTTCCAATGCAAAATTGGGGAATATCCTCCACTGTTTTTTTAGAAGCACACATACTTAAATATAATTAGGAAACTCCAATGATACCAGAAATAATCAGTATTGAGGAGCTATTTCCTGAGTTGGGCTTTTCTTTTCAATCTATAAGAAAACTCCTATTTCCTTTGTTCCCTTTAAACAGCAAAATATGTAATTGGAACTTTGTGTAGTAAAAGAGGAAGAGTTTCCCATCCTTTCGCTTTGGATTCTCTTTCACTTTCCTGCTTGGCTCACTCTTCCCAGCTCTTATTTTGTCTTGCCAGAATCACTGGTAGCACACATCATAGCTAGGCTTTCTTTTCTTTCTTCCAAAGAAGATAACAAAACCAAGGAGTAGCAGTTCTGTGGCCTGTTGGCATAAAAAGGTGTAGTCTGAATTTAACTTTGCTTCATCTTTGAGTGAGAGAAGGAAGGAAGATCTTCCTTAAGAGCCTGATTTGGCCCTCACCTCTAGCTGCACACACACCATTGCTTTTTCCCCCTTAGATACAGAAACTTCCAAGGCCTGGAGGCATATAATATAGACAAGAACCAAGGTCCCCAAACATCTCCACGGTGATACACTTTCTACAAGCAACAGAGATCCACTTTCTGAATAAACACAGAGCAAGATATTATTTCTGGCTTACAAGGTAACGGAGCTTGAATTAAGACATGACAGCCACCTCAAAGTGTTTTACGCATATTAGTGTTGACCAGAAAGCCTGATTCTAGAAGCATTATGCAAACAAATTGGTAAGATTGGGAAGTGAGTACCTAGAGAAAGGCTCGTCCATCTTGTCAGACATGAGCTCACACCTATAGGCTTGATTGACCCAAGAGAATTGGTGATATAGTTCATGTTCATCAAGAAAGAATGAAGAGGGATCAGAGTGAGAGGAGTAAAAACCTGTTTCAGACAGCACTGAAAACAAATTGATGCTTCACAGTAATAAATCCAGATTTTAAGCTAGAGAGAAACACTTGAGGTCTGCAGAGATACAAGTCACAGTATGGAAACAAACTCATGTTGGTAGATAAGTCTGCTCAAAAGCTAGATGCAGGTGTAAGAAACGGGATGAAAAAGTCTTGTGAGAATCTCCAAGGGCTGAAGACAAAGAAGTTAAAACTACCTGGTTTTGTTCACATTAGAAGACAAAAAAAAAACATCCTGGAGAAAAAGCTGAGGGGTAATCCCACAGAAACCAAGGGGAAATAAGCATTCAAGACAGGGGTAAGTTCTGACAAGTCAAGAAGGGTGAATTAACTGCTTCAATAATTTCACTAAAAACAGGATATTAAAAATCTTTGGGCTCAAGGAACAAGATGTGTGTTCACAAGACAGAAACTGACTGGAAGTCACTCTAAACTGCTCTTCAGCTCCTGAAGATAAGTATCTAAGTCAAGTATAAACTCAAAGAAAGAGTCTATTCATTAAAACTGACCTCTGACTAACAACGCTGAAGTAGTGTGAAATAGAAATATTAGAAGCAGGGTACAGTCCTATATGGTACATATATATGGTGCTTCTATATATGAGTTTTGTTTCCAATGCCCACCTAAAGAAAACATTAATAACTCTGCTCAAGAAAGAGAGGCTTGAAATTAGATTCAAAGGGACAGAGCAGCACTGAACAGTTCTTGAGTACTGTACTGGGTGCAGCTCTGGGCCCCTCACTTCAAGAAAGGTCTTGAGGTGCTGGAGCAGGTCCAGAGGAGAGCAGTGAGGCTGGGGAAGGGACCAGAGGAAAAGTCTTATGAGGAGAGGTTGAGGGAGCTGGGCTTGTTTAGCCTGGAGAAGGAGAGACTTGGGGGACTTTCTCACTCTCTACAACTACCTGAAGGGAAGGTGTAGTCAGGTGGGGGTCGGGCTCTTCTCCCAGGCAACTGGTGACAGGATGAGATGGCACAGCCTGAAGCTGCGCCAGGGAAGGTTTAGTTTGGATATTATGAAGCGCTTCCTCATGGAAATGGTCATTAAACACTGGAATGGACTGCTCAGGGAAGTGGAGTCACCATCCCTGGAGGTGTTTTAAGGAAAGACTGGCTGTGGCACTTAGTGCCATGGTCTAGGTGATGTTGTTTTAGGTCATAGGCTGGAGTTGATCTCTGAGGTTTATTCCAGCCTCAAGAATTCTGTGATTCTGTGAAACTGGAGGTACACCACAGAGACAGCCAGGAGAATGTCACTTCTAGAGCCAGTAGTTTTCCTAGTGTATGAAAGAGGATTTTCCTAGGTTTTTGTACAGGGCAGTCCCAAAGGGGTCAACTGCCAGCACTTTTTGCCACATTACTGAAAAGTACACATGCGATATGGGTATGCCACCTAATTAGCAAGCTTCATATTCCAGTTGGCCTATTTTTTTAGTTCAGCCACTAAAAATGTTTTCCACATTTGCATCTAATAACTTGAGTACACAGAATTCATCTTCAGTTTCAGTTGCTGTCTCAACAGCTACAAAACCGTCCTTAGTTTTAAGCAGCTATATGCATGTGAACATGAGTGCCTTAGACAAACAGATATTAAATCACATCCCTGGAAGTTACTTCCAACCTGGAATCAGACTTTCACTGAGCTACGCTGAAGCCCATAGAATCTCACACTTTTTTCACCATTTCCCACAGATTAAGTGTCCAACATTCAAGGCTTTGTTTATGATTTACACTGAGCTCTGAGCTGTTCCTACGTGGCCATTATTTAATTTATTCTCCCATTTTCAAGTATTTTTTTGTTGGGTCAGATGTTTTTTCCTGGTTGCAAGTGCCTTTTTAAGGCACAGTGTCAAGTAATAGAAGCAGACAGGAAACAAGGGTTGTTGCTCTCCAGAGGATAGTTAAGCAAGTCTGCACAAGTTCCCCAAAGTTCCCACAAACAGGCTCTTATGTAACAACGTATGTTTTCAAAGATAGTTTCTCTGAGTAGTGAAGAGTCTTCATGGGAAAAAAAACAACTAGCTTTAAGAAAAACTGTACAACTTCAATTATAAAGAGCATGAAAAATGAAGCAAATTATTAGATACTTAAAATACTACAGCAATTGATTCTTATTTACATTTCTCAAAATTAATCTGTCAGTAAAGTACCCAGGTCCTGTAGTCTTTCTTATGCAAATAAAGCACAACCCGTGGTCCTTAGGACATCACCTGGGATGCTCTGAGCCAAGTCCAGATGATGGTTTTAATGCAAGTAGTCCAGATGACTTCAGTAGGCAGCTTCTGTGAAGAAGGAAGGATCCATCCTTTTCCTCTCACTTATTCTTTTAATTTGAGAAAACTTTTCAGAAGTCTCCTTGTGTTCAGCCTTCCCAGTATGTACCATCATTATTCAGTACAGCTATGGGTAGGTTGAAGTCATTCAGTACAACACAGTTTGTTCGAGAAGTACACACACAAATAACACCAAGATTTTCTGTCCTGCTCTTTAATTTGAAGCAAAATTCTAAATTGTGTCGTCACAAGAATTTTAAGCATATAGAAGCAGAGTCACATGAGGAAAATATTTGTCTAGATAGCATTAGACATGAGGATAGACTACAGTATACTTTGGTTTTTCTACCAATAAACAAAAAGGTTGGGACACAGTTTAACTTTTTCAGTGTTCATTGCATAATACATTATTTTTATTTCACTCTACAATTTCACTGCCCATTTACAAAGATCCTGCAAAGGTAGAAAAGTCAGTTCAACCAAAAATGCCGAAGGGAACTAGTCAGAACATCTTGTATGCTCTGAAAGTCTGCTAGCAGCAAGTCTGATTTCTATGAACTATACTATGCATGTTATTTTCATATTAGAGAGACAAAAGCTAAGTATTCTGTGTATTAAAAACACTACTCGGATGCATAAAATCACACACAGCTTATCCTGTTATTCCTCAAGTCTACAGCTTAATATTTCACATGAAAAGAACACCTAGTCACAAAAGGACTGGACGCCCTTAACTTCTCCAACTAGTCTCTGATATTGCTGCCATATATTGATTTTTAAAGCTTCTTTTAAACTGCTTTTCAAGACATGGGAGAGGCATATAGCACAAGGATTCTCTCAAAATTGTTGGATTTGGCTTTGCGAAGGCTGTATCGTCCTCACTGAGAAGTTCATTGTCTTCCTCACAAAAGCACCAAAGTGAGAAATCATACTACAGTTAAAAAAGCTAATGACAGTTTGCCATCTTCTCAGGTTCATATCCTATGTTTTGTCAATATTCAAATATCTTGAAATAAATATACTTTTAACAGTTTACTATTCCTGCTTAGCTGGTGTTTTGTTGTATTGGTGCCTGAACAGTTGAGGGGGAATTTCCTTTGAGAGGTTGCTTAGTCACAAAAGCTGAACAAGTAGTAACCTAGCAGGTCGTTTTCCTGTGAAACAAGGTCATGCTTTCCATTCTATTTTTTTTAATGAGCTGTCAAAGGACGCAGGTGATAAGACTTTCACCACTTCCTTCTTTCACAGCTTGTAGATCTCAGCACTTGGAAGCAAGACCAACAGGCCATTCTTTTGAGCACGGTGTTTCATTTTCAACTCTTCTTCCTACACATAAGCGTTATTCTTACTCCACAACCAATTATGATACACCACCAAACAATGGCCAAAACAGGCACAATGAGGATTATCATAGTAACAGATATTAAGAGGTATTACATCTATTTCCCTCTACTTGAGAAAGTTGAACAAAATAAAAATAGTAAACCTTCCCCTCAAACGGCAAGAACTGAAGCCACCTATTTTTATCCCAGACTGTTCCAGGTATAAGTTTGATCTCAGTCCTTACTCTTAAGCAACATTAAGGAAGTTACACAGTGAAACATAAGTGAACAAGCTCCAATTATGTTGATGTGAGCTACTCCTAATCATAAGAGCAGTCCATAAACCCAATAGCAGCTTCTCTGAAACATGTAAAAAAGTAATTATACGGCAAGAGCTTTAAATAAAAAACCATGCATGCACTTTTAGAACCACCCAAGGGAAGAAAACTGAGAAGACAACTGCTGCAGAGTTAAAAGCAAAGCTCCAAAGAAATATAAATGGTGGAAGGCAAACAAATGCCAACCTATGGGACTATAAGTCTAAAGGTCTGGTAAGAAACACTGCTTGCTTCATTCAGTTGTACAAAGGTTCGCTGTGCTTCCTTAATACACGTCATCCCCAAGTACGGAAATCACAAAGGGATCATAAAACAGATAATGCAAGTGTTTTCCCATTATGTCTTGTCTGGCTTAGTATAGCCCTTAATACATCATTCAGAATAAAAAATTAAGAAAAAAACTCATAATATTTTTCTGCCCCTCTTAAGCCTAAATGGAGCAATCCAGAGCTGAAAATCTATGCCTTCCAGGTTGCATGAGCCTCTGAAGTCAACAGATGGAAGCACTGTAGTTAACAGAAGCATCAGGAATACCCAAAAAGCTACCAAAGCATTGCTCCTCTTCAGCCAGGAACTACAGAGCTGCCAAAACCAGGGGTCAGGAACAGAGAAGGGACAACTTGTGCAAATGCTTTCTGGGTTATGAGAATCATGGTACCCCCCAGGGCAGTTAAACTCCCTAGCTGGACCTAGTATTTGAAACCATGCATGGGGAAGCAGGCCCTAGGCAGCTTCTGGACTGAAAAAGCACTTATTTACACTTTAAAAAAAACCAAAACCTGTCACTCAGTAGGTGGAGGCAAGACAGGCTCAGGTCAAAGTCTGTTTGCAATCCCACCTGAACTGACAGAAGTTCTTTGAGGGAAATTCTTGCTCATGCATTCAAGAGCTACCCAACAAATACAGAAGCTTGTGGGAGTCTTCCTACCAAGTTCACTTGAGTGCTGCATCAGACCAAGCTCTCAGATGAGATTCAGTGACTGTTATTCCTAAAATTTCAGTTCCTGTATCAGCACAAATGGTGCACCATAGGAAGAGTCAGGTTTGGGACCTGAGTAAATGGACAGATTTTGCTTCTAAGCCTGTAAACTGGCAATTAATAGATCTTTCCATGCATGTGGATGTTCATTTAATGGGTAAAGCAGTTTAGGTAGTGAATGCTGGTTAAAAATTGGTTAATTGAGCAATATTAAAATTCCCATAGTTAACCCGGAAATTTTAGGTGGTTTTGGACTAAAGCACCAGCCAAAGGTACTGAAATTTGTGTTTTCAGTTTAGGTTGACTGATTTATGAAGCAATAGAGGGTTCTAGGCCAACATATCTTTTGTCTCAGGTATCTCTTTCCTACCATACAAACAGGGAACTTGAAGCTCCAGAATGAGTCACTAAAAAGCCGTAATACCCCTTATTTCCACTCAGTCAAATTAAGAAAACTGTTCCCAA
Source organism: Baryphthengus martii (assembly GCA_013396935.1). Taxonomy (NCBI): domain Eukaryota; kingdom Metazoa; phylum Chordata; class Aves; order Coraciiformes; family Momotidae; genus Baryphthengus; species Baryphthengus martii. The sequence goes on along the minus strand of VWZK01000012.1, from coordinate 149,362 downwards.
AAATCATTGGAATGCAAAGTTATAGACCACCAGCAGAAAAAGGGAGTCTTAAAAGAAGGGTCAAGTGCAGAACTTCCAGTAAACTACCTTAAGTAGTTTTAAAGTTCTAATACTACTGAACTGTAGCAGATTGGGCAGAGGACAACACTCTTGAAGTCTTATTAGCCTGCAGAAGCATCCCACAAGCACTCAAGGGACTCATCCGAGAACAGCTGGATCTGCTTGTATGGTGTGTACACCCCATTAGCCATAAACATATTTAAGCACCAGCCAAAGGGGCTTTATCTTGTAAGAAAGGCTTTATCTTGTCACATCAGCATTACATTCTGTGCCTCATTCAAGCACCTCACACTAGGTTAAGGTAGGAATCCTGAATGCTTGATTCACACACAAGGTAAATACCATTGAGGTGTCTCAAAACAGCCAAAAATCAGAGGACTCAACTGAAGAGTTGCACTAGGCCATGTCAAGGCAAGGGGAGAGACTTTCCCTTTGGTATCAGGCACATCTTTAACTGATATTTTCAACCTGCAGCCTCATCCCAGAGTTAGATGTATTAACATTTGTCCCTCTTTCAAAAGAGGCACAAAGGTGGTGACTGTACCCACAAGCCAACAGGTAACTGAATTCTAAGATCAAGGCAAGGGAATGATTCCTTGCCTGCCTTGACCAAATGGGATTTAAAGTTTCCTTTATCATCTCCAGGAGACTGCCCTAAATGCTAAACCGCAACAGAAGAACTGTAGGAGGTAAGTTTATGAACTGCTTTCTGTTTAAACCAGTCCATTTTGCATAATTAAAGATCCACTTGATCAAAGGCTAGATACTACGGCCTCGTGGAAAAGGCACTCATGTGGGAGGCAGGAAGTCTGGATTATAGTCTCAGCTCTGAGCAAACATTTAACAATTAAATTGAAACCTCCTTCTTTATTCCACAGTCGTGCTTAGTTTAAGCAGCACACCATCTTTCTCAGCCCTTAAATATTTCATGCAAAATCATTCAATACTGAGGCTGGGAGCATGAGCTGCTCCCCACAACAACTTAAGTGAGCAACATGCTAGCCCAATGCAATGAGTAATGTAAGCTTGAGTTTTCACAGGAATTGAACCCAAGTGTCTTGCATCAGCTGAGAGATGAGAGCTACAGAAAGTAGATGCAGGACAAAAACATGGGGAACTACCTTTCTTCCCACTATGGTTTATGCACAGCCTGATCTTATGAAGCCTCTCAAAATGCATCTGCTGCGTGGAGTCCTGCAGAGAAAAATGGATGCCCATCTGCACTGTTAATACTAATGCAGACAGGACACAAGTAAACCTATAAATGGAACATTTATGCCTCATAAATCTGAGTATTGAAAACTGAACTCCCATTCAAATGAAAATTGAAAGAAATTTGTCAGATTCTGACAGTCAGGAACCCAGTCTACAAAAACAACTTGAACTTAAATACTAAAGGTCTGAAGGCCGTAGACTGTTTCAGCAGGCTTGCATCTGGTATTTCAGCCAAATAGTTCTGTTTTGTTTTTAAGTGTATGTACATCTGTCACATCCAGGCAGGTAAGTGTTAAACGCAAGGGGAAAACAATAGGGGGTTAAAGTATGCAATGCAATAAGAATGTTTAGCATGCCCTGACACTCCAGTTCCCCCCTCTCCCCTTTCAGGCATCTAATTGTTTGCTTTTCCTCCTACATACAATAATGAAGTGAACTACAATCAAAGTGTGATGACAAATGGTCCCAGGGTTTGCATTCTTCAGAATACATTGGCATTTGTAAACCAAGCAAGATAGATGTAATCAACCACCCTCATAAAAGAGAAAGATCTGGAAGAATATGTTGGCAAAATCTTCAAACCACATTAAGCACTAATTTGAAAATATGTTTGAAAGGAAGCAAGCAATGCATCTAATACCAGTTTATTTGTGTAACAACCAGAAACTGAACTTGCTAGACATATTTTGAAAGATGGAAACAATTAAAATACATTAGAGATCTAAACAGGCACTGTGTTTTCAAAGAAAAGAACTTTAAACAATCATGGTTACACATACCCGTATTTTGTTGACTAATCCTCACCTTTCCTTGCTCTGCTAATATTCAGTACTTCTGCTCCGTGGAAACATCGCATGTGTGCTCACAGAAATTCTGAAAGGCTAGGTCTATATGTTTGCCTATGGAAAGCGTGGTATATTCTCGTGAGACAGAAAACCCACAACGCATCAGCTGCAGGATGGCAGTTATTCTGCTTCCAACATGAAAAACAGACCCTCGTATCCAAAAAACACCACATTTCCCAAAACATTTGTCTCTGCTCGTGATTTTCTAAGTGCTCAAAGTTACACAATTGCCACTGAATTCTACCAATAGCTGAGAGTCACTGGGATGTCATTTAACAAACACACATTCTCATTCAGAGCTGGAATAGAAGTGTATTGTGAAACCAGCCAACTTTAAAAGCGTTATTAGAGAGGAGAGAAACTGAAGGAGGAAAACTAGAAGGTTAAAAATAAAAGCATATCAGAATAACAACGATACCAGCCATCAGCAGGGCTGTGGTAGTAAAAGAGTCAAGAAATATTTCCTTATCTGGTTAATATTGTAATATGAAAACAAAAAATCCAACACACGAGTAGGCAGCAGAGTTTAGATCTTCAGACTTCAGTGTACAAGTAGATGCTGTGCCAAGTGAAAGCACCTGAGTGGGCACCACGTCCCCAGGTGCAGGACCACCAAGGGCAGCATCTGGCTGCTTTTCCAATATGAGGCCAGAGTTCCAAGTGTTCAAAGGCACTGCTCCAGCTCCACCAAGAACACACTTACACTATAGGTCTTCAAAATACAGAATTGGAGTTTATTGAAGCCAGGGAGTTTGTTCCCAGACACCTATAACAGTAACAACGTTTGAAGGTAATATAGTTTCTAGAAGTGTTTAAAGTGTCCATAATTGTTAGGAAAGCCTGTAACTTCCAGACTGAATAGTTCAAGAGCCAAGTTTCTTCCATTTTAATTTAGAACCAACCCTAGCAATATTCTATGTGAAAAAGATTCTTCAACAGTTTTCAATTAATTGTTACATAATAGAACTTTTCAACTAATACCACACTTTCCTGCAACACCTACACAGAGTGATCTTAAACAACTTCCAGCAGCTGCTTCATTTCAGTATTTTTGTCATAAGCCATAATTGTCTTCCAATCAAAAAGACTACACATTGCAAACCCCTCGTGAACAGTTCAGCTTCTGTTTGCTGACGTGAACTCGGCAAAGCCACAGCAGACTGGGTGCCCTAGGGAGGCTATTTGCTTGTCTCCAACCAAGACGGCGGAGAAGCACAACACTGCCACCTCCGCCTTCGGTGCTGCAGTACAAGTATCACACACAAAAGGATGACAATATACAGCAAACAAGAGTGCAAAGGCTTCTAAAACTCTTACAAGCAAAATAAGAGAAATATTGTCAGGCAAAAAAAATTAAGTTTGGCCAACCAGCATAGTGTAACAGAAGAAAGTCAGCCTCAAAGCCTAGAGGGGACAGAGCATGTGAGCTAAAAATGCAGATTCCTCTCATTCCCAGCTTTGGCCCCTGTCATCAAGTGACCAGCATCAGAAAGGCAAAAGACATACTTCAAAGTTTCTATGCCATGGCTTATCTGTCAGTGGTCCAGATTAGTACAAACTGTGATTTTTTTTCTAATGATGGGCACTGGGAAGCAGACCACCAGTGACTCAACGGAGATATTGTTGTTTTTCCCCTCCCACACAACCAAGTTATACACTGAGAAAAGTTTAATATGAGGCCCAAAATACATTCCCTAGACCTCAAACTCAACTTAATCTATGCTCATCAGCATACCAGTAGTATGAAGAAATTTAAGCATCTCTTTCTTAAAAAGCAGAGTGAAACCTTCCTTCCCTTTTAATCCTCACACAAAGCAGAATCCTTTTTTCTGGTGTGGATTATTTGAATATCTATCTTCCTTTGATGGTATTTGTTAAAGCCTCAGGTTACCCGAGAAGCAGGTCCTGCAAGGGAAGAGACAGAAGTTGACAAACAACTTCATTAAGCTGCCAACAATAGAGCAAGCAAATTAAATTGCCAATGTCTGTTAAGCTTTGGGTGAAGTTCAGAAGCAGAAGTGTTCCTGGCACTCACTGCTGCCTGATAAAACAGGTAAGCAATACAACAAGCCAGCTGCTACCAGAACCATTACCTATTCCTTCCCCCGCTGAGAATTCCTGCCAGCTCCCATGGTTCAGGCAAATAAACCGACAGAAAAAAACTAACCCTACCAAAAGCAATTAGATTTGTCACTTAAGCTCCTTGGATCAGTTCCATAAAAGGTGAGCGTCCTTTCAAAGAGTTTGGTAACACAATAAGGACAGACACAGATAAATAGCACCACATCTCAAGTCAATGGGGAACGTGGGAGCAGAAGAATGTATCAGCTTAAAAGCACTTGGAACTTGTAAAAAATTTTAACCTAGATAGTGAACAAAAGCCATTGAAATGAAAGCAACAAGTGAAATAAAAAAACCCAAAACATTCTCATAGGTAGCCTTTGGCTAAAGAACCAGGCCTTGCACAAGCAACTTTATCCCCACCAATAATGCAAGCTAAACGTAAAAGCAAGTAAGTGGGGAAAAAAGAAATATCAGACTGACAAGCACCCTTTCTAGTGTTTTAGTTTTGCAGAGTGCAAGCGGAGATAAGTGTCTTGTGCAGGATTTCATAAAGACAGAACTTAGATAGTTTCAGAGCTGCACGTAGCTTTAAAAAAATCCTAGAAATTCTCACTGAGTTAGAATCGGTAACCAAAGTGAGATGGGATCTTCAGTGGTCATCTGGTCCAATGTCTTCTCAAAGATGGACCAACTATGAAATTCAGGCTAGTCAAGGCTCTGTCTGGTCCTTCATTACTAAATTCTGCGTTTTATTACCTAGTGGAGAAGACTGAAGCTTCCAACTTACATATGACTTGCTCATCCTTAATAACTGTTATGAAACAGTATGCTAATCACAGCAATCACAGAAGTAATGTATTATAAAGTTTAGATTCTGGAATTTAATATTTATCAAGGTTATTTTAAAATACTACAGTTGCAAATCAAAATTTTGAACTACCTTTTTGTAAAGTGAATATTCTTCCAGTTCAAAACTTTTTCCTATAAGCAGCATGTGACAACTCTTAAAATTTTTGCCTTAATTTTAAGCAAAATAATTTCCTCCAGTATCAGAGATTTTTTTCCTCAGTATGGTTTTTAATCAATTGATGTATTTTAGTCAAAGCTTCCAAAGTCCATGGGATAGGAATCCTTTTACCAGTCTATGCTACCAGATGGTAGCTTACTTTTCTAGTTCCCATACTGTTCAGTGAGTTGTAATGAAAACTAAGGTCTGTTTTCTTCGGAGTCTTGATACATGCACTGGTATATATGCAAACTGCTACCATTTGGAAAAGGTTCAGAGAGAGTAATTTCCCTGGATTTCAGCACAACAAAGACTGATTCATGTCACAGTTCAAGCACTTTCAGTTCCCCTAGAACTCAAGAATGACAGTTTTCTGGAAAGTGCACATGAAAACATGTTAGGGCCCAGAGAGCAAAACATTTGTGCCCAAGGTTGTCCTCAGCTAAAAACATTAAATCCATTATTTCACTTTTCAGAAGATTCGACTGACCACCATGGCCACTGCACACAGGTACTCTCCCACGTTTGATCCGTAACCACTAGGCAGAAAATGATTGCAAAGACCTACAAAGAGAGCAAAAATGAACCCAGTTTTGCAGCCTGGTGAAAAAGCCCTCTTGAAAAGTTTTATTGGTTTCCTGGGCTACAATCAAAGCCAAGGAAGGTCTTGATTCTTTCATTAGCCTCATGAATCTCCTGAGTCTGTTCTGAATCGTTCAGTCTGCCAGAGGCACGCAGTTTTTGCTTTTGCATAGCCCATAGTCAAAACTATTTATACTACAATCTTGAATAGTGAAAGGTTTACAAAACACTTACCAAATGCATAAAATATGTTCAGTTTCAGAAACAGTTCAATCATGAAAATATAACAGTGTTTTATTCCTCTATCTGAATTTAATCTCTTAACCATAGAGTTTGTAGTCAAAATAAAGACCAAGCAAGCTATCTCTAATTCCAACTGCACTAGGTAGATTCCAGCCCTATTGATTTCCTACTGAAAAGGAGATTTATAGAACACTAGTTCTCTCAGTTTTCCAGTTCATCACAGGTTTTGCAAGTAAGGCTCTAGGTGCAACTATAAAGATTAATTAAAATATAGGAAACAAAGATTAAGACTGAAAGAGACCACTAAGACTAGAGTTGGTAATAATTGTCATACCATGTCAACCTGACTGCAATGGTTTTCCCTAAACAATACTCTCCTCATTTAGCACACAGAACGCATACAGCTAAGCAGAAATAAAAGAATAGGAAAAAACAGTAGTAGAGTAGCATTTAGTCTTCAGGGTCCTCTCTACTTCTCAAAAAAATAGTTAAAGGATGCACAAATATGGAAACAGAACTACAGGCAAAGAGAAAATTTAAAAAAACAATCACAGTTAAGGCAGTTAAAACCATCTCTTCCTTCTCCCTCCCAGGATTATGTCCCTGCTTCTCTACAAGTTGCATAAAACATGCAGAGCAGCCCAGTAAATGCGTCTACTTGCAGGTGTCTATCTTGAGGCACCAGAGAAGACTCATCTCTCCTCCAAATCCCAACACACCAACTGAAGTCTTCAGTGAAAACACTCAAGTAGCAAAAGGTGATGCAGGCATAATCAAGAAAAAAAAGTAGTAAAATACAATCTGTGGAAATCATGACATATTACATGAAAAGATAATGGATATTTAAATAGAAAGCCATTATTCTTCCCCTGAAAAAAGCACATGTGATATGGAGAAAGAGGCAAATGCTGTCATATAGACTTATAGAATATGCCAAGATGGAAGGGACCCATCAGGATCATCGAGTCCAACTCCTGTCCCTGTGTAGGGCACCCCAAGGATCACACCATCTGCCTGACAGCATCATCCGAACGCCTCTTGAACTCAAGTAGGCTTGGTGCTGGGACCGCTTCCTGGGGGAGCTTGTTCCACTTCTTGACCGCTCTCTGGGTGAAGAACTTTTTCCTGATACCCAACCTAAAACTCCCCTTTCTGCTATTTCCGAGTCCTGTCATTGGTCACAAGAGTGAAGAGATCTGTACCTGGCCCATCTCTTCCCAGTAGTTTATAATATAAAGAGAAGATCAAACTAGACAAGTTTCTCAAGTTTCACTTCAGCACCATTCGAAGCATTCACTTGAGGGCTGCAAGACCAAGCAAATTACTAGTCCAACTAAAAGTGTCGTGTGTCAACTGCTCAATAGTCTTGTAGTACTTTTAAAGAACATTTCTGAATGTAAAAAAATAATCTTTGTGTGTAGACAATGTCTAACCACTGTAAAATTGTTTTATCAGCAAAATTTAGATGTTTGTTCTGTACTGCTCCTTATCTTCATGACAGTAATTTTGACAACTGACTTTAGTGGACATCTGCTTTAAGTGACATTTAAGAGCTACCTGCCCCAAATTTGTGACCACCTTTTGCTTGTATAAAAACTAAAGTTTATACAAAGTGTTAAGTCAACTTACTCCTCTGTATTCATATTCAAAACAACTTTAGAGTTTGTACAATCCTTCTGTATATTACTTCACTTACCTGAAATTCAAATATTTCTGGCACATCAGTTGTATCAAATATTAAAGTCAGCTATTCAAGTTCAACACAGGGTAGATTATACCTGCCACAGATTTTTCAGATCTATAAATCTAGACTGAACTCTTATGCATACAAACACAGAAACAGAGTCCCCTTTAAATATCCCTTCATGTGATCAAGGGGGCCAATTTTCTTTTAGTTCTTACATGAATTACCAGATGTCATCTATTTCAATGCAAACCCATTAATTTTTAGAAGAACCTTTTTTTTCCTCCCACTGAAAACAAAAATGCTACAGCAACCTTCAAGTCAAACAAAACAATAGAAAACTGCCTCACAGAAACGTTCATGAGAGATCTGGGCAGAGAGTATTTTGCAGTTCAAACACCAAAACATCTGATTCATGATTTAGTGCCATCTTTCCATCAGCCTACAAAGAGGAGTCTTCTGCCAGTAAAGCAGTAATTGGCAAAAAAAAAAGCTGTTTAGCAATGACAAGAGGTACACACCAATTATTAGCACAATACTTCAGTTACAGCTACAAATGAAACCTAGTAACTAGTTTAACTACACATAGCAAAAGCAACTATGATGGGAAGGACAAGGACATGGATCTGTTGAAAAGGGTCCAGAGGAGGCCACAAAGATGATCAGAGGGGTTGAGCACCTCTCCTATGAGGACAGGCTGAGGAAGTTGGGTCTGTTCAGCCTGGAGAGAGGGCTCTCTGAAAACCTTATAGCAGCCTCCAGGAAAGCTGGGGAGGGACTTTGAGGGCCTGTGGGGATAGGTCATGGGGCAATGAACTAAAAACTAGAACAGGGGAGATTTAGATTAGACATTAGGAAGAAGCTCTTTGCTATGAGGGTGGTGAGACACTGGAACAGGTTGCCCAGAGAAGCTGTGGAACCTCATCCTTGAAGCGTTCAAGCCCAGGCTGGATGAAGCTCTGAGCAACCTGCTCTAGTGGGAGGTGTTCCCGCCCATGGCAGGGAGGTTGGTACTAGCTGACCTTTAAGGTCCCTTCCAACTCAAGCCATTCTAGAATTCTATGTTAACAGCAGCTTGGGAGAAATTGCCACTTGTTCCAAACCATAAAGCAGTGAAAATACCAGCCTCTGTTATGCCCTATTAATGCAGTTTTCAACTGAGAAGTTTAAGTTCTATCATAGTCTTTAACAAGTTTTAAGAAAAGGCAGAAATGACATGGTAAATTTGCTTTTGAATTCAAGGAACTTTTAAAGCAGTCTGTTTCCCATTTAGGTCTCCAATGAGAAACAATATTTTCATTTATAAACATATTGTTTCATAATCAGACATTCTGTGCTTTTAAGGGTCCTCTTAAATAAGATCTACTGAACTCTAATAACTTTTTTCAAAAACAAAACAGTACCTTTTCAACATAAGTCTTTCAGTACTTTCTGCACCCCTCTACCGTCTAATGCATAAGGAGAGATTTTAAGGAAAATTTCATCTAGTGTCCAAATATAACTTTACTTTAAACATGAGGTCATCTAAACATCTGTCTCCAATATATCCCTAGGGATTTAAATCAAAAGTCTGCTAAACATGTACAATCATTTTGAAAATAAATAACAGAACAAATTTTGTCTTGATTATGATTATCATGCTTTTTAAAAGGAAACATTTACTCTAATAAGAAAAGTCTGAACTAATTTAAACTTTATGGACATTAACTTAGAAGAGTTTCAAACTCTAAAGACAACATTTCTTTCCATTTAGCCTCCAACAATTGTCATTGGTTTATACTTACAGAAAGCCCACATGCTTTCTTCCTTCCTTAGAAATGTCTAGTCAATAAACCTCTATTTCTTATCATATTAAGTATAATTTCACAGAAAGGAGAAAAGTTTGCTGACAAATCAGCAGAAGAATTTGATTACTAGTTTGTCTTCTGGGAGAGCCATCATTATTCTTCACACAAAGGAAGAATAAACCACACAAAGCACATTGCATCTCCATACTTTTCTTCTTCACTGTAATACTTATTTTCTTCACTTATCTAAATCTGGAGACAACAGGGGCTACCAAGGGTATGGTCACAGAGGTACCTCAACAGGGTGCTCAACACAACATGTAGAATGTGCAGTGTGACCAAGGCAAACACTCATGTTCACACCATTACGCAGTTCTGACAAAACTGTAGTGTTTTGGAACACATTCTTTTAACAACCTGTAAGCAGAGCCCAGTTGGGGACCAGTAGCTAGTGGTGTTCCCAGGTATCAGTACTGGCTCCAGTCTTGATCAGCATCATCCGTGACCTGGATAAAGGGATGGAGCGCAGCCTCAGCAAGTTTGCTGTTGATACAAAACTGGGAGATTGGTTGACACTGAAAGGCTGTGCTGCCATCCAGCAAGATCTGAAGAGCTGGGCAAAGGGGAACCTCACGAGGTTCAACACAGGCAAGTGTAGAGTCCTGCACCTGGGGAGGAATAACCCCCTGCATCAGTACAGGGGAGGGGCTGACCTGCTGGAAAGCAGCACTATGGAGAAGGACCTGGGAGTGCTGGTGGATAGTAAGTTCTCCATGGAACAGCAATGGGCCCTCATGACCAAGGCCAATGGACTCCTGGGGTGCAGTAGGAAAAACGTATCCAGAAGGTCAAGGGGGGTTCTCCTCCCCCTCTACTCTGTCCTGGTGAAACCACCTCTGGCATACTGTGTCCAGTTCTGGGGTCCTCAGCTCAAGAGGGACCAGGAATTACTAGAGAGAGTCCAACAGAGGCTACAAGGATAATGAAGAGACTGGAACATCTCTCCTATGAGGAAAGGCTGAAAGCCCTGGGGCTGTTTAGTCTGGAGAAGAGAAGGCTAAGAGGGGATCTTATTCATGTTTCCAAATCTCTGAAGGGTGAGTGTAAAGTAGAAGGCGCCACGCTCTTCCCAGTGGTGCCCTGGGATAGGACGGGGGGCAATGGACACAAAATGGAACCCAGGAAGTTCAATCTCAACGCGAGGAGAAGCTTCTTTGTGAGGGTGATGGAGCCTGGACTAGGCTGCCCAGAGAGCTTGTGGAGTCTTCTTCTCTGGAGACTTTCCAAACCTACCTGGATCTGTTCCTGTGTGGCCTGCCCTGGGTGATCCTGCTCTGGCAGGGAGGCTGGACTCAAACTCTGGAGGTTCTTTCCAATCCCTACCATTATATGATTCTCTAAGCAGCCTGATGCTTTGGTTTCTACTTGTTGCCATGTGGTTGTGTTAAGCACATGTGGATACACCAGAACACCCAAGGTAGCATTGCAAAGCTGCCTGTAGAGAAGATATATAATACCAACCTAAAAAGTCTAGTGGATCATTCCCAAACTCAAGCATTCAGAATCTAAAAAATCCTGAGAACTATCTTATAAGTTTGTTGGGGCTATTAGTACTTAAAGCCTCTACATCATTTCAAGATTTTTCCAAGATTTAATGCCACAACACTGAGGTTAAGATTTTGCTTTAAATTACAGCTTTAATCAAACTTTCACGATCTGAAACCACATAGCACAGCTCCACAAACTGGAAAAAAGACATCAAATATCACAAAAGCCATCGTAAAGAGTTAAATTTGGTTTCTGTGTCTGATTCTGGCAGTTAGATCCACCATTTGGGCATTTTGACTGTCCTGCCTTTTTTTTTTTTTACCATGCCCTTCGTGTTTTACCAAGTTCAGCTGCTATCTGCAGTCAGCTGAAAAAACAAAGTTGAGCTCTATTTACTACACACTCAAAATACATACTAATTTTGAAAAAAATCAAGCCTCTAAGTATTAAGAAATAAATATTGGCAATAGAAAAAATAACTATAACTTAACTCTTTTGCAAAACCACTCAGAATTAGCTCTAAGTAGTGAAATAAATAGCGTGAAGAATTTTCTCAAAGTGAAAGTTCTACTAAGACTCTCCTTTTGCTTTCAGGAGTGTTGCTGTTTGGGGACACCAGCCACACATCAGCACACTTCAGTACAATACAAACAGCAAAAGCCCAGGAGACAGGGATAACACCCTGAACTGGGAAATGATCCATTGACTAAAAGCTGAAAGGTGACCCATAAACTATGCTGCCTGCCAAAAAAAACTGGTAGATTGAAAAGGATCCAGAGCAAAAACAAAAGCAGCTGTTAACAGTGTAGATCAAGGACCGAAAAGCAGATCTAAAGGCCATTTAGTCCTGTGTTTCCTTCCCCACTGTACAAGTGGGACTTAACATTCAGACTCTCAGATACAGCCATCTTTTCTCCTCAGAAAATCACCACTGTACATGATTGAAGCCTTAGATGTTTCAGATATTGGTGAAATGATAAATCTAATTGCAATGAGTCTCCACAACAGCCCATATCCTGGGCTGCATCCAGAGAAGCGTGGCCAGCAGGTCGAGGGAGGGGATTCTCCCCTTCTACTCCACTCTGGTGAGACCCCAACTGGAGCCCTGCCTCCAGTTCTGGAGCCCCTATGACAAGAAAGATCTGGACATGTTGGAACATGTCCAGGGAAGGGCCACGAGGATGATCCGAGGGCTGGAGCACATCTGCTATGGAGACAGGCTGAGAGAGTTGGGATTATTCAATCTGGAGAAGGGAAGGCTGCCAGGAGACCTTGTGGCCTTCCAGTATCTGAAGGGGGCCTACAAGAAAGCTGGGGAGGGACTTTTTAGGATGTTGGGTAGTGATAGGACAAGGGGGAACCGATTCAACCCAGAGGGGAGATTTAGATTGGATTCCAATCCTGATGATTCTATGATACAAGACCAACAGATAGCTATTCTGCAACTACTCAGCTTTCAACACAACCAAAGCAGTTGACTTGTACTACAGACTTTCAGTACAGAAACTACTATTTTCTAATGACTAGTATTTAACACTTTACTGCACAAATGATAATTAGACATCAGGGAGTGAGAGCTTCTGATGATAAAAACACAGTGTTGAGCCATCAAGGCCAATGATGGCTTCCACATGCAGCAAATACCAATTCTCCTCAGAGGGGGAAAATGTTAATCACATTTTCAACTCCAGCTGAAGCAGAACTGATTTAAAGCTTTTATGATCAAGATGCAGATACCTGAAAATGCTTAGAGGCATTCCCTGTAATGGAACTGTTGTCAGCTCTCTCCATTCACTGCAATATTGATACTCAAGACTTCCAGGTTCTGAGAGTCACATCACTATCTGATAAGGTAAGGAGTTTTTCCTACTTATCTTTCCATCTTTTAGCACTTTTAATTCATACCAAACCTAATCCTAATACTTAGGCCAGTCTGAGTAGTTTAGGTTGATATACTTTTCCAGAGAGTATTTGAAAGTCAACCATATACCAGGTGAGTTCTTCCAGTCTCAGAGGTAGGATTGAGCATCTCCCATTCTGCTAAGCTTGAAATAGAAAAGTAAGAAGCATAAGGGTGAGTGTTTACCAGTACAAGGACATCTAAGATAATGTTACAGAAACTGAGCTGTTAAAGTTAAGGGAAAGATTCTCGTGTCATCACTTCACAGGCAAAAATGCCCGATCTTCTGCACACAAATAACAGGATCAGTTTTCATTTTCCTTCCTAGAACACCCCACCACAGAAACACATACTGTAGTATTAAAAGCAATGCTTTGTTCTATACATTAGCATTATTATTAAATTATCATAACAAAGGGTCTTTATGTAACCTGGATTTGAACATGAACATCAGTCACTAAGCACAATTGATAAACACAATAATGAAAATTTGTTCTTTACCACAATATAATCTTTGCTCGAAGTTGCATCAACTTCTCAGAACTGCCTCTGCAGACAAAGCATTTTTTTAACCTATAAACTACAAGCAGCATGCTCCAGGATTAATTATTTCAACTGGCTATTTATTTGCTTTTACATGTATTCAGTACTATTCAATAACAGCCTTTAACTTGGAAGTCTGACAACAAAATATTTAGAGTTTCCTCTGAAGAACATATCTTTAAGATTTTATGGTTTGATGTAGATTTCATTCCTGTCAGTACTTGATAAAAAGAACAGACTTTCAGCGGCACGTAACACAGTAGGTCTGCACCTCAGTTATGGACAGGTGTTGAGAGTTTGAAGAGATCTCTGCACTATAACATCAAACCTACGGCAAAATTTAAATAAAGACAAATTCTTCCCTGTGGAAATCAGTAGTTAGTTGCACAGTGATTCCATTGGGCCAGGAGTTTATCCCAAATTTCCTGTGTATCTTAGCCTTCAGACCAGCTTTCAACCTTTACCAGTGATCTATCACCGTTTACAGTTTTTACAGTTGATTCAAGGAAAGTCAAATTTAGCATCATGGGCTTTGTAGTATATGTATGAAATCAGCATTTATAGATCGTTATTCGTCATATATCTTTAAGCCTTGCTGTCACAAAAATGACATAGGCTCATCTTCTCACCTGCAACAGCTTCAAAGTACATTTGTATTTCTCTTCCATCAGTAGGAAGTCCCACCTTAAGCATCTTGCTGTAGTATTACAGTGCCATCTTGTGGGTAGCAAAAAAATGAGTATAAATAACTTCATTACTCTAGTTTTGAGATGTGGGGTTGGTTATTTTGTCAGTTTGTGATTTATTTTTTTCACCCTTTTTGGGAGGACTGTTTATTTTGAGAAAAAACTTATTACACAAAACCAATGAAAAATGTATAACTTGTCAAGCCCCTCAGGCTTAACCATGCATACAAAAATTTCAGTATAAATGTCTTAACTGCACACCCATAGAGGATTCTGCACATGAACAGTTTTGCCCCATTGGCTAACACCAGATTAAAAGCTCTGCCAGCTACTTGCCTTCCCAAGCACTTCCACTCTTGCAATAAAGACAAAATGGGACAGATGAGTTTGCTGCAGGGGACTCAACCCAACAGTATCAGAGCAAGGCAATACTGCCTTAATTGGAAATTTAACCCCCCAGGTTCAGCAAGCAGTTTGTTAGAAGCAATTTCTGAGTTCACAGACCAAAAAAAGTCTTTTCCAGGTCCCAGTTTCTACAGAAAGTACTAAGCATATAACAAGTGTCATGACGTGTTAAAAAGTTATGAAAAGTCTTAGTTTGTCACTGTTTATATAAACACATAAGAATTATTTCTTGATATCTTAACTTTTTAAAAAAACACGTGACTTGAAACACATTTAAGAATTCCAAATGGGTGTTCATAACACTGCAATGATCTGATCAAGCAACATCAGTTCACCCACAACACTTGAAAGATATACATGAAGTTATACATGAAGAAACAGTCCAATCTTTCAGATTCAGGGGTGAATTTTTAGTATTACCAGCTGGTAGAAAAGGGGAGGCTTTTAAGAGACTGACAAAACGTTACTTACAGAATTTTCAAATGCTGTAGTAGGTGTAGTTACGTTCACAAGGTAACTGCAACTGATTGATCCCATGGCCTTCTGCACACCCTCAACTAGCTGCTCCCTGCATTTGTCTGCAGCATGGAGGGACATTCTCATGGCATGAAAAACAGCACTTTCAAGTGCTCAGGAGGCCAAAACCTCAGCAATTCAACCACATTGTCTTCAAAACTAGCAAGAGTTTCTGTGAGCTTCCCCAGTAGCTGCCCCTTACTCCCAGGGACCCACTGAAGTCCAGCTGTCCCCAAATGCTGTATTCCCTCTCTGAACTGTAGAATGAGGAGAGCAGTAGGGGTTGCACAGACCTTTCAAAGCTATTTTACATTTTCTTTTCAGCATATTTTGTAAAACATAGCATGGTGGGGGGTGATGGTCTGAGCAGAAACAGAGAGGAATCTTTTCAGTCTTAACTTCCCGACTGTTCCTATGTCCTCCAGATTCCCAGGAGCATACTTGAGGAAGTTTGGGATATCCAGTATCTCAGCATATACACATTTAACCTCTTTTGGTCTTCTCTTCACCGAAAGTTCTCCTTGCCATATTGTCAACCAAGCAACTTCCCTCCAAAGCTCCAAGTCCAACACCAGGTAGCACACTATCAATTTCTCAGCCTAGTAGAGAAAATTGGCTTCACTGGTAGGAGCAAGGGAATTCCCCTGGAGTACTTACAAGTTCATTTCAAGGAAATATTCTGAATAACACTGTTTCCCCATTTCCCACCCTTACTTTTTAAACATAAACAGTGTTTGGCCTTTTGGATGTTAACAAAGACAAGAGCTGAATGACAATGAGCACGTACAGTGATCTTAGATGATATTTCAACCTTAAAAGACTTCAGAAAGAGGAAGGTTTAAGCACTTGAAACCATAATATTTTCAAGTCAGGACAGTTATGAGGTTTCACTAAGTACTTGGCTAGTTGAAATTACCTCTGAGCATTAAGTGATTAACTTAATAACATGTGAATGTCAATTACATGGCTTAAAAGCAAGCAAAAGGCAGCTACAAAAACATAGAACACATCTTAATTCCCAGAAAAATGTCAGCAAAATAATCAGAAGAAATCAGTTCAACATCTAGCATCAGCTAGTGATAGGAAGCCCAAACATTGGTTTTACTGTATTTGCATCCAACAGTCTTACTCTACTGATTGGCTTTCCTGCTCCTCAGTCTGGTCCAAAGGAGTTGTTATCTAGAATAATCAACTTGCTCTACTCCCAAAATAAAACACCTCTCAAAAGAAAAGGTCTGGACTTTCAAAAGGAGCTTAAGAGAATTAGATTCTCAAATCCTATTAGATTTCAAGACAGCTGGAAACCTATCTCTTTCCAAAGGAAAAAAAAAAAAAGGAAGTCAAGAAGTCCAGACAGGCAGAAACCCTGCTGTTCTTTGAAGATATGGAGAATGGGGGGAAAAGACTAGCTCCAGTTATTCTTACAAAGCAATTGTGTTGTTTTTTTAAAAAAAGCTCATTTTATTCTTTCCCATATTCATTTTCAGTAAGAGCCAATAGTTCATGTTCATTTATTAAATACAATTAGGAAAAGGAACACACTGAATCACAGCAGAGAAGTACTTAAAGATCAGCTCAATATTACAGATTTGAAAAAGCCATCTTTGTATTTATTGTATTTATGACACTGCATATATTCAATTCTTCAAAATTTTAACTTTAAAGTTAAAAATGTTTGTTCTTTATTTGCAAGTGTATGGAAGAAAGTTGAACATGCCAACCAAATACAAATTAATGTTTGTTACCTGCGGTTTCAGCTGATGGTCTCCATCTGCAGCCTTTGTTTCTCAAAAGCCAAGAACACCCCTCTACCAAACAGCAGCATCCTAAAACCTTCAGAGTAACTACATTCAGCTGCTTCGCTTCATTCAACCAAGGGTCACCTGGGCAATTGTTTATGATGACATTTGCACTTCCTCATCCAAACTGACTCAAGATTCTGTTACAAAGATGTCTTGGCAAATCCACCTGGGTCTCACAGAACATACTCTGCAATATTCAATTCCTCTCCATGCAGAAAGAAGCTCTGTTGTCTTTGGAGGCAACACTTATTTTTAATTTCTGTCTCTCTCACACAGGCAGACAAAACAAGAGTCCTTTGAATTAGACAAACAACTCTGCCTGTGATTTGAACTCTGCCTTGACTGGACTTCTCAAAGATCCTTTGGAAGAATTGCTGTAAGTTTAAAGAAATCGAGTAAAGATTCCCAAGTTGTTCTTTTCACAGCAGTTCTTACAGTTTAGAGTTTATTTTCTGCTTAATGTTTTTGTATAAATTCAATCCATGCCTTAGTTTACTAATTAATCACCAGAGGAGTAGGCTTGCAGTTCACTGTACTAGGAGGGACCAAACTCACTAATGAAGTGTTCCAATTATGCATCAACTGAAGTCCTGTTCCTTACTATTGTCACCCTCCCAGGCAAGCAAGCAGATCCAAGTATTTCTAATTATGCTCTTAACCATGGGAGCAAACGGAATGCCAGCAGGAAGAACACAAGCCAAGGCTAAGGCTTTGTTCATAGGTGATGAGGCCCAGTCAGTGTGGGTTTATGAAAGGCAGGTCCTGCCTGACTAACCTGACCTTCTATGACAAGGTGACCTGCTCAGTGGAGCAGGGAAAGGCTGAAGATGTTGTCTACCTGGACCTTAGTAAAGCTTTTGACATTGTTTCCCACAACATTCTTCTTGGAGAAACTGGCTGCTCACAGCTTGGATATGCATACACTTCATAGGATAAAAAACTGGCTGGACTGCTGGGCATAAAAAGTTGTGGAGAATGGAATTAAATCCAGTCGGCAGCCAGTGACAAGTGGTTTTCCTCAGGGCTCAGTATTAGGTTTAATATCTTTAATATCTTGTATTAATAATGTTTAATATCTTTATCAGTGATCTGGACAAGGGGATCAAGGGCACCCCCAATAAATCTGTAGATGACACCAAGCTGGGCAGGAGTGTTGATTTCCTTGAGATTAGGGAGGCTCTTCACAGGGACCCGGACTGACTGGATTGATAGACTGAGGCCAAGTGCATGAGACTCAACAAGGCCAAGTGCCAGGTCCTGCACTCAGGTCACAACCACCTCATTACAACATTACAGACTTGGAAAAGAGTGCCTGAAAGCTGCCCAGTGGAGAAGAACCTGGGGGTCTTGACCAAGAGCCAGCTGAATAAGCCAGCAGTGTGCCCTGATGGCCAAGACAACCAACAGCATTCTGGCTTCTAGCAGAAATAGTGTGGTCAGCAGGACTACAAAGTGTTGTAACCCCTGAATTTGACACTGGTGAAGCTGCACCTCAAATACTGTGTTTGGTTTCAGGCCCCTCACTATAAGGAGGACACTGAGGTGCTGGAGCATGTCCAAAGAACAATGAAGCTGGTGATGGGTCTAGAGAACAAGTCTTATGAGGAGCAGCTGAGGGAACCAGGATTGTTTAGCTTGATGAAAAAGAGGGTGACGAGAGACCTTATTAGGAGAAGAAACCAACCCTCACCTAAGTAACAAGCAATAGGACAAGAGGAAATAGCCACAAGTCACAATAAGAGAGGTTTAGGAAAAATAAGCCAACTTATGGGCCACACAGAAGCAGATGCACCCCTGATCACAGGCATGAAGTACACATGAGACCCTGTCACGCCTGAGTTTTACACTTGAGTTACAGCAGAGAACCATTCAAGTTGATCTTTAACTTCAAAATGCCTCAGATCATCACCGGTATGTTTAAGTCTCCCCCTTTACAACACTGAACACTTTCATATCTCCTTCCTTCAGCACACCAGTATCTTCCAGTTTATCACTGCT
Source organism: Baryphthengus martii (assembly GCA_013396935.1). Taxonomy (NCBI): domain Eukaryota; kingdom Metazoa; phylum Chordata; class Aves; order Coraciiformes; family Momotidae; genus Baryphthengus; species Baryphthengus martii. The sequence goes on along the minus strand of VWZK01000012.1, from coordinate 130,478 downwards.
GTAGACTAGGGGTCATGCTTGATTTCGTTCTTTCCTTTTCTCCTGTCTTTGTTAAATCCATGAACAAGTCCAGTCATCTTCCATAAAGCTTCCAAAATCCCTTTCTGCCTGTTCTGACAGCTTAGGCTTATCTACTCATTTTCCACTCGACTTGACAGAATCACTTCTTATCAGATCCCCCTGCATCAGACACGCAGATGCTAAACAGCCTCCCATTTTACTTATGCAGACAATATTTCTGACCCTTCAATCACACCTCTTCTGCTGTGCAGTGTGTTCCCTGACTACCTTGCTACTTTCCTATCATTTTGACAACACCACCAACTTACAGCTCCATACATTCCTTGGGCTTGACTATATGAATTAAGATGATCAGAACTTGTTAAAAGTCTAAATATTAGTTCATCATAATGACTTTTTCTGTTTCAGTTATACCACAACCTGGTATTTAGAAGGAAATATTCACAGATATAACAACACCTGTGAACATTTTCACCAGGACACTAAATATGACAAAGCACCTACAAGAACCCTATTCCCTTCTGCAGATGCAGCCAAAGGCAACACAAGGTTTCTAAAGTGATACTGGGAAACTAAGGTGAGGCAACTGAATCCTTCACTAGGATGAAATAGTACACTCAACTCATGCCCTCCATCCTTTCCTTCCTGCTTCTAATTTTCTACACCTGAGCCACATTTGCCTGAGAAAATTAACCTTTAAATTGAAGACCTCAAAGCTACAACCTTCCTCTTCTACCTTATAATGAAGAAATCAAGAAAAGCATCATTCAGTTTTAAGCCTGTCAAGCAAGTTTAAGTTTGATCCATTTCTCTCCAATATCTTTAAGTCTCACTTTGAGCCTTGCACTTACCAGTCCCTCTGGTACAATTTTAGTGTTGTGCAGACCTGGAGAACAGCTCTTAATGGTTTACTTCAAAACCAATGAGTAAATTTAAGGCTAGTAATGGAGCTAAGGAACTCACCTGCCTGATGGGAGACTAAGCAAGAGGATATGATCATCTTGTAAGTTTGCCTCTGCCCACGATTCAACAGGCCTCCCACATTATACTTTTAGAAGTGTGTTAGCTGCAGATCAGTTGTCTCCTTGAACTGAGACTTTTCTCACCTTAGCAGTTATATGTATCACATCAGCAGAGTTTTCATGCTGTCTTTTCCCTACACGGCTTTCAAACATACTCTTTTTCCAATTCTACTCCATCTATAAAACTGACAATATTATTTCCAGTGTGTCAGCCAAACTGTCTGTTCTTCTCTAGCAAAGACAGCCTATAAACATGCTACTGCCAGAAGATGAGAAGATACTGTGTTAGATGATCTGAACCACTAAGGCACAGGCCCACTGCTATGGGCAGATCAATCTGTCATCTTACAAAACATCTGGTGGTGAAATACCTCAGTATCCCTTCAGCTATGAAGGGCCTTCAACAGGCCAGTATGGATGAAATCTTTCCTTTCTCTCCTAATGAAATAAGGAAGTGGTGCCAAGCAGAATCTAAAAGAGTTTTTGGATTTCCAAGGCTGTAGAAGAGTTATATATGAACAGTCAGACAACACACTAGAAGGCCCAGGACCTCTGACTCCCTCCTCTTCTGCTGTTAAATCTGTTGAAGCAGAAGGCTGAAAACAAAGGACGTGTAGAGTCACGAGCATGACAAAAAGCACTGAAACGTGTGTTGGTGGCAGGAATGCATAAAAGTGGATTTAGCAAAAGCAGGGGAATTAGAGGGAACAGAGCACCAGCTCACACGTAGCATCACAGCCACACAGGACTCACCCACAAGAGAACATTGAAAACCACAAGGTAAAGCAGAAGCATTACCATGTAGCTTTTCTCTTTCATTTAAAACCTAATAGGACCAACAGCCTTTAGACCCCAAGAGACACTAAGAAACACTTAAAAACACATTACATATTTAAAATACTAACAGGATTTACATAGACACACTTAAAGAGCAGGGTATTGTGTAAATATTCCCTACACCACAGACTGACTTAAATAGGAACAAATTAGAAATATTTAAGGGAAACAAACCAAAGAAACAAACTAGCAATGCTTTCACTGCTCAAACAGCTGCATTGAGTTGAGACATTTTAGAGTTTGCAGGACAAATAATGCGATTAATTAGTAACCTCGACATTCTTAAAGTACTAAAAAACCAAACAAACAGAAACACGTTTCCACTGTAGTTTCTCTGCAAGGCAGCGACCGAGGGTGCCACAGGGAACGCCTTAGAGAAGGGGAAGGATTTTCTGTCCCGTACTAGGCTGCGCGGACTCGCAAGGAGCAGCCCACGTGTGGAAGTCACCGAGTCCATCTCCAGCAAGGGAAGGCTGAGTGCCACCCCCAGAGAAGCTCAAAGAGATACCGATGGCTGAAGGGGACCCGCTCGCCACCCTTATCTAAGGCGAGGGGTTGCAGGGTGTGTTTAACGGATACACTGCAGAGCCGGGGAACTGCCCGCTCACCCTCCGGGTGGGGACCGAGCATCGTTACAGAAGTTACTGCCGCGACCCAGCCGCGCCGCTGCCGCTCCCACCCCCAATCCCCCCGTCACCGCCCGGCGGGGGAGGAGCCGCCGCCGAGCCAGGCGCTTCCCTACGGCCGCCTGAGGAGAGCGGCGAAAAGGGCGGGCGTGGGGGGGAACCGGGGGGGTTGCCGTCTTCGCCTCAGCTTGGCGGGGGACAAGCAAACCCGCTCACGAGAAACATGCTCACTTACCCGCCGAGCCTCCGGCGACGACTTGGTGAGAAGCCTCCTGCAGAAAACCCCCAGGCTTCTGCCCAGCCATCCTGGCCCGCGGCGGCGAGGGGCAGCTGGCGCCTGGAGAAACGGCTGCCGAGCCGAGGCGGACTCCACGCTGGGAGGGGGGGGAAGAGCCGGGGGGGGCGGGGGGCGGGCTTATCTGTGCGGGGAGNAGAGGAAATAGCCACAAGTCACAATAAGAGAGGTTTAGGAAAAATAAGCCAACTTATGGGCCACACAGAAGCAGATGCACCCCTGATCACAGGCATGAAGTACACATGAGACCCTGTCACGCCTGAGTTTTACACTTGAGTTACAGCAGAGAACCATTCAAGTTGATCTTTAACTTCAAAATGCCTCAGATCATCACCGGTATGTTTAAGTCTCCCCCTTTACAACACTGAACACTTTCATATCTCCTTCCTTCAGCACACCAGTATCTTCCAGTTTATCACTGCTGTAGACTAGGGGTCATGCTTGATTTCGTTCTTTCCTTTTCTCCTGTCTTTGTTAAATCCATGAACAAGTCCAGTCATCTTCCATAAAGCTTCCAAAATCCCTTTCTGCCTGTTCTGACAGCTTAGGCTTATCTACTCATTTTCCACTCGACTTGACAGAATCACTTCTTATCAGATCCCTCTGCATCAGACACGCAGATGCTAAACAGCCTCCCATTTTACTTATGCAGACAATATTTCTGACCCTTCAATCACACCTCTTCTGCTGTGCAGTGTGTTCCCTGACTACCTTGCTACTTTCCTATCATTTTGACAACACCACCAACTTACAGCTCCATACATTCCTTGGGCTTGACTATATGAATTATGATCAGAACTTGTTAAAAGTCTAAATATTAGTTCATCATAATGACTTTTTCTGTTTCAGTTATACCACAACCTGGTATTTCGAAGGAAATATTCACGATATAACAACACCTGTGAACATTTTCACCAGGACACTAAATATGACAAAGCACCTACAAGAACCCTATTCCCTTCTGCAGATGCAGCCAAAGGCAACACAAGGTTTCTAAAGTGATACTGGGAAACTAAGGTGAGGCAACTGAATCCTTCACTAGGATGAAATAGTACACTCAACTCATGCCCTCCATCCTTTCCTTCCTGCTTCTAATTTTCTACACCTGAGCCACATTTGCCTGAGAAAATTAACCTTTAAATTGAAGACCTCAAAGCTACAACCTTCCTCTTCTACCTTATAATGAAGAAATCAAGAAAAGCATCATTCAGTTTTAAGCCTGTCAAGCAAGTTTAAGTTTGATCCATTTCTCTCCAATATCTTTAAGTCTCACTTTGAGCCTTGCACTTACCAGTCCCTCTGGTACAATTTTAGTGTTGTGCAGACCTGGAGAACAGCTCTTAATGGTTTACTTCAAAACCAATGAGTAAATTTAAGGCTAGTAATGGAGCTAAGGAACTCACCTGCCTGATGGGAGACTAAGCAAGAGGATATGATCATCTTGTAAGTTTGCCTCTGCCCACGATTCAACAGGCCTCCCACATTATACTTTTAGAAGTGTGTTAGCTGCAGATCAGTTGTCTCCTTGAACTGAGACTTTTCTCACCTTAGCAGTTATATGTATCACATCAGCAGAGTTTTCATGCTGTCTTTTCCCTACACGGCTTTCAAACATACTCTTTTTCCAATTCTACTCCATCTATAAAACTGACAATATTATTTCCAGTGTGTCAGCCAAACTGTCTGTTCTTCTCTAGCAAAGACAGCCTATAAACATGCTACTGCCAGAAGATGAGAAGATACTGTGTTAGATGATCTGAACCACTAAGGCACAGGCCCACTGCTATGGGCAGATCAATCTGTCATCTTACAAAACATCTGGTGGTGAAATACCTCAGCATCCCTTCAGCTATGAAGGGCCTTCAACAGGCCAGTATGGATGAAATCTTTCCTTTCTCTCCTAATGAAATAAGGAAGTGGTGCCAAGCAGAATCTAAAAGAGTTTTTGGATTTCCAAGGCTGCAGAAGAGTTATATATGAACAGTCAGACAACACACTAGAAGGCCCAGGACCTCTGACTCCCTCCTCTTCTGCTGTTAAATCTGTTGAAGCAGAAGGCTGAAAACAAAGGACGTGTAGAGTCACGAGCATGACAAAAAGCACTGAAACGTGTGTTGGTGGCAGGAATGCATAAAAGTGGATTTAGCAAAAGCAGGGGAATTAGAGGGAACAGAGCACCAGCTCACACGTAGCATCACAGCCACACAGGACTCACCCACAAGAGAACATTGAAAACCACAAGGTAAAGCAGCAGCATTACCATGTAGCTTTTCTCTTTCATTTAAAACCTAATAGGACCAACAGCCTTTAGACCCCAAGAGACACTAAGAAACACTTAAAAACACATTACATATTTAAAATACTAACAGGATTTACATAGACACACTTAAAGAGCAGGGTATTGTGTAAATATTCCCTACACCACAGACTGACTTAAATAGGAACAAATTAGAAATATTTAAGGGAAACAAACCAAAGAAACAAACTAGCAATGCTTTCACTGCTCAAACAGCTGCATTGAGTTGAGACATTTTAGAGTTTGCAGGACAAATAATGCGATTAATTAGTAACCTCGACATTCTTAAAGTACTAAAAAACCAAACAAACAGAAACACGTTTCCACTGTAGTTTCTCTGCAAGGCAGCGACCGAGGGTGCCACAGGGAACGCCTTAGAGAAGGGGAAGGATTTTCTGTCCCGTACTAGGCTGCGCGGACTCGCAAGGAGCAGCCCACGTGTGGAAGTCACCGAGTCCACCTCCAGCAAGGGAAGGCTGAGTGCCACCCCCAGAGAAGCTCAAAGAGATACCGATGGCTGAAGGGGACCCGCTCGCCACCCTTATCTAAGGCGAGGGGTTGCAGGGTGTGTTTAACGGATACACTGCAGAGCCGGGGAACTGCCCGCTCACCCTCCGGGTGGGGACCGAGCATCGNCCGAGGCGGACTCCACGCTGGGAGGGTGGGGAAGAGCCGGGGGAGGCGGGAGTCGCGCTTATCTGTGCGGAGAGGAAAAGGTCGCGGTAAGGCTGGGGTGGGGAGGACAAGACAGGCTCCTGCCCTGGCAGCGGCTTTTAGTGGGCGGAGGGCGGCCCCCGGTAGGGCGCGGGCTCGCAGCTGCGGGTGATCGCGGTGAAGAAGCGACTCCCTGATGGCTTCCAGCTGGGAAACTGGCAGCTTCTCTCTGTCGGCGGCGCCGGGATCGCCCTCGCTAGGGCAGAGAGGCAGGACTTGGGCGGCCTGTCAGGGAGCCAGCGGGGGGAGGCCGCTCACCTCCTCAGGCTGGTCCCGCTCGCTTCTTGCTTCGGGACTTGAGAGCAGATCCCGTGGTGCTCCGCTTCTCGGAAGAGTCGGTGGTGCCCTTTGGCTCACCGGCTGTTCTTTCTGAGGCCTTCTGTACTGTTCTTTTAAAACCTTTAGACTTTGGTTCCAGCCTTTTTTTTGGTGTTCAAAGGACATGAGTATTTTGTCACTTGGAGAGTGGCTATTGCATGTGTTGTGTGGACTTGTTGGCCCATTTTAGTAACTGAAACAGTGCCAGGACATGGCACTGAGTGCTGGGACACTGTCGGTGCCAAGGCTAAGCTGCGCTTTTCTAGAAGACACCAGGGTCCAGCGCTGTGGACAGCATGGGCACATCCCCAGCACCATTCAAGGAGAAGACAGCTCTGCCTTATGGATGCAGACTACACAAGGATCTCTATTCTCAGGGCCAGAATTCCTCTGAGTTTACTAGTACAGACAGAGTCCTCTCAGCTTAGAGCCAGATTCAGTATGGCACACAGGTTAATAAGCTACTTCACAACCGAATGTGTAAATGTTTCTATGGATTTGGAGCCTGCAAAAGGTAGGAGCAGATGCAGTATTGCAGGTAGTCTTTTATTTTCCCTGTTATATCTCTGACCGTGTTCTATTAGTTGAGCGCTTGAGTTACCAGCTTCTAGCAGTAAAGATTTTTTTCCTTTGTCTCTACTTATTCTCTTCCCCCTAACTCTGAATAGCAATGTGGTTTGTCATACTCTTCTCTGTTTCCACCTTATATTCACTGTCCACCTCATTCACTTTTTTCCTACCAACAAAACTGCAATGATTTTTGAACGAGGAGTATTTTGAGAAGGAAAGATGCTTCAACAGCCTACAAAGTGGGGTTTATGCACAAGGCTCTGAAACTAGTGTTTTCATCCCCCTTGCAGGCTTTTCTGGGAATCGTTTCTTAAACTCTTCCAACACATTTGCCTGTTTTGAGAAAACATTGCAGGTGCCGTAGTATTTGAGAGCCAAAACTTTATAAAAATGTCTTTGGGGGAGACTTTTCAGGAAGTCATAATACTGTTCTGATGTGTTAGTTTGCAGAGTGTCTGTGGGTCTTTTGCGATAGTTCAGCTGATAACTGAATAGAGGTTCTAAGCATGAAAAGCAATGTAGCCTTTGGTCATTTAGAACAAAGATTAGCAAAAAATAAAGGTTTTATTGCTACTGAAAAGTATGGGAACAAAAATGTGTGGAGAAGTGTTAATAAAGTGTTAAAAGACCAAGACTCAAATTGCAAAAGAGAATAATATTCAGGTATACCATTCTGTTAAATAGTTTGCATGCATCGGCAACTAAACAGTAACATGAATTCTTTGATCTGTGTAAGAGGAGAGTGGGGATTGCTGTGAGAATACCGAATAACTCCCCTAGATGAATAAACTTGTAGTTGGCTGACCTTTAATTAATTAAAATCTCAACTTCAATGTTTCATTAACATGTGTCATAGCTCCCTTGGTTTGGTTCTTTGAGACCGCTGCTGAATAAATACAGATCGTTGTGTCCCCAGTGTTCTGCGTCATCAAAAAGCAGATGCTGAAACATCACTACTTTTTTACTGTTGTTGCAGAGATGTGGGTCTCCCTGTGCAATGTTCTCTTGGATACAAATCTAGTGATGCTGTTCCAATATGGAGCAGAAAAAACCCTGACACCTTTTAGAAAGCAGGGATTGTTTGTTGAGGCGCCGGATGTACAGGGGATAGCTCCACCCAGCGTGCATACCATACAGGATTCTCTATGCTATATTTATACAGAAAATTCATAGAAAGCATAGAATGTTAGTGGTTGGAAGGGACCTCTGGAGATCATTGAGTCCAACCCCCCTGCCAGAGCAGNCGTTTGTAATTCGTCCCGTCTACTCTCCGGCGGGGTTTGCAGCGGCGTCCCGTCCCGTCCCTTCCCTTCCCGCCGGAGGCGGCGTTTGGAGCGGCTGCTCTGCCCTCAGCGCCTCCCCGCGGACAAGCGGCCCTTGCCCGCTCTCCTCGCTTCTCCCGCCTCCGGGGCTGGGCCGTCGCCGGGCTCTTGCTCCGCTTTAACCGGCTGCGTGGGCTGTGGCGGCCTCCCCGGTGCAGCCCCTTGGCTGGGTTACCGCGGCCCCAGCTTCCCTGACTTACCGGCCTCCTTGCAGCTGGAGAGACGGGGAAGGAAGTTTCCCGTTCGGGGATGCGCGGTTGGGAGTTTCGGAGGCTGGCTGCTCAGTGGGAAGGGAAGGGGCGGAGAGGATGCGGCCTCCCGCCAGGGCTTAGAAAGCCTGAGGTGAAACCTGTGCCCAGCAGATTGAGGAGGTCAGTGCTGGGTCTTTAGCGTCAGGTGAGAACAAGTTGTGCAGGGTACTAAGAGGAGCAGTNAGCGTGCATACCATACAGGATTCTCTATGCTATATTTATACAGAAAATTCATAGAAAGCATAGAATGTTAGTGGTTGGAAGGGACCTCTGGAGATCATTGAGTCCAACCCCCCTGCCAGAGCAGGAGCACCCAGGGCAGGCCACACAGGGACAGATCCAGGGGGGTTTGGAAAGTCTCCAGAGAAGGAGGCTCCATAATCTCTCTGGGCAGCCTAGTCCAGGCTCCATCACCCTCACAGCAAATAAATTTCTCCTCCTGTTGAAGTGGAACCTCCTGTGTTCTCACTTTTAACTGTTATTTCTTGTCCTATTACTGGGCACCACTGAAACAAGACTGTTCCCTTCCACTTGACACCCACTCCTCAGACATTTATAGACTGCAAAGGGCAACTTTCCCACTTCAGGTTTCCTAAAGCACTTCTGGGCTTAAACCCATTTCAAAAAGGGCCTCTTCCCAAACCAGTAGGTGTGCACCACTGCATCCTCCTCCTCACTGGCCCTGGAAGGGTTTGCCTCTGGGATTACCGCGTCACTTAGTAGGGAACATCGCTCCTGGACAGCCTGGAAGCGTTCCCGGTGCTAACCCCCAGAAAAGAAACGGTTCGCTGTGCGNAGTTGTGCAGGGTACTAAGAGGAGCAGTAATACATTGAAAAAAAAAAGACAAAACAACAAAAATCAACAACCAAAACCCACGGCAAAAAACTTCTCAAAATAAAGTTTGCAGTCTGTCATTTTGTTTTGTTTTGAACATTTATTACTTTAAAAAAGTCCTGGTGAGTTGTATACCTCGGCTCCTAATGTGATTAAGTTCCATAGTAATCTGCTTTCTTGATGGCGTTGTGAAGGTCTGTTTCATTTGAGGAAAAAGACTGGTTTTCTCAGTGGGACCAGTTTGGAGGAACAAGGTTCAGTCTGTGTACCCAGAGGTCTGTTTTATTCGAGACAGCACATCCTCCAGTGTTTGCCTGTGGAATAACTACAAATGGGTCTAGGTACAACTTCAGGGGGTTGAGGCAGTTGGAGCTGCGTGCTGTAGGAGTTTGCTCACCTCTGAGTTTGGGAATTCAGAGTGCCTTGCAGTGGTGTAGTGACTTTTAAAATATTTAATGGAGTTCTAACTACTCCTAATTTTAAAATGCGGTGCTTTAGTCATGGAAGAATAATCGGTTAACCACAGAAATGTGTTCTCTGACTCAGCACAACTCAGAGCTGCAACTTCTGGAGGTTGTGGGACCTGCAGGTCCTAAGAAAACATGGTGATGTGCTCATCTTGGTTTTGTACCTGGCCTTGAGTGTCTGTTCTTGGCCAGTTCTGCTCTGGACATATACAGCTTTGATCCAACTTAAAGCTACTTGCTTTGGATAATTTGCTGATTTAAATACATCATGACACTACCTTAAATATCTTGCAATGTTTCACAAGAGTTAGAACTGAATCATAACAGTTAAAGTAACCATGCTGTGTTATGTTTTTTGTTTGGGTTTGTTTTATTTTGCTTTGAAGTCTGCAAAATGTAATCATTCGCTGCAAGGTCCTTGTGCATCCTTCAGATATATGAGAACTGCAGTCCTGGTTGCAGTATGGAAAGTGAAGGGAGGGACCGGGAGGGAAAATTATGTACAGGACTTGAGAAAGTACAGACAGCGGCTGCTGCTGCAAGTTTTGAGAGAAGGAGGTGGAGTTTTGAAGCTCTGCAGTCACTGCTGCATCGGATCGCTGGGATTGACAGCATCAGCAAGGAGGTTATAGCCCTTCCAGGAGCTGATACATCTGCCTGTGGAGAGAACTGGCAGAAGCAGAATATCCATTTTCCCTCCTGGCCGTTTCTTCACTAGTATTGGATATTTTGTCTAATTTTCTTTTGAATACCTAGACTGTTAAGGCTCACACCAAACTTGGAGATCTTGTAGTTAGGAAGGCTGAGTCTTAGTTTTAGGATGTGATTCCTTATTGTTGGCATTTGCACAGACCCTTTTTTGTAGTTATTACAGGTTTTCATAGTTCTTTAGAGCCTCCTTCCCATTACAGTTTGTAATGGGGACAACTCTGTCCACTAGTGGTGGGCAGCTAGTGACATTTTAAAAATCTGTTCCTCGGTTTTCATGTGATAACTAATTAGACTTCTTGACTTTTGTTTCTGTTTTGTTTCTGGATTCGCTTCATTACCCTTTTAATTATTAGCTTGCCCCTTTTGGAGAAGGAAACACTACTTTTGTTCTTTGCAATGTGTTGTTCTGTCATCCTGCTTGACAGAAGGCATTCTAGATGATGCTAAATTAGAAATACGCTATAATGGTGCATATATATATATATATAAAAATAATGGTGTTACCCTCTTTCTAGACCAGTAAGAAGCAAAACAATTGTGAGGCTTACTCTTTCTCTTGCTGGGAGACAAACCCAAAGTGCTGTATTACTGGCAAAAATAGGAGTACAGTGCTGATACTCTGTGGCCCAGACCTATTTTTTTGCAATTTGTGGATTTTTTAGTTTTTGAGGGTTCGTAGGTTAATACAAACATAAGGAAGTTTTCAGAGCTTCTAGAAGGGTTTAGTGGAGGAAAGAAAATACGAGTTTGGTGATTCTCCCTGGAACGAGTCATTAAATTATTCACTGGAATTGAAAGCAAGAAGGTACATATGAGCTGAGGGTGAAGGGGGAGAGTGTCCTGCCTGTTGATCACAGGTTTTGTGTAAAATCAGTCATGTGAACTTGAATGATATCCTGAAGAAATCTTTTTACTACCTCTTAAATTTTTTAGGCTGTCAAGCGTACGGCAGAGTAGATGCTGCGTGGTAATGGCAGCATGCAGGTCGTCAAATGGTTTGAAACTGTGAATTGCTGATCCAGTGCAGGTCTCCCACAGCTACGCAGAGGCATCTTTTATCCCATGTAGGCAATAGAAGCTTTGCTGCGGCAGATTCCCAGGCCAGCCACGGTCTGCAGGCCGTTAGCAGTTTGGAATCAGCCAGGATAGCTGACCTGAGTTAGCTACAGGTGTATCCCATCCCGTAAACGGCACGCTCAGTATAAAGGGGGAAGTTTGCTGAGACCAGAGGGTCTCCTGCTTGGGGTGTTCTGGATCTTGCTCCTCTTCTCACTCCCGAGGGCTGCCTTCCTGATTATTGTGATCACCGTACGCTTGCTGGACTGAGTATGGCTTTGTTTACTTTATACTGGTATTATTTTGGCTGTTTTCATTAAATCTGTTTTCATTTCAACCTGGGGGTCTCCTCTCCTTTTCCTGACCCCTCCTTCTTGGTTGGGGAAGGGTCATGGGGTGATAGAGCAACTGTGTGAGTTTAGCCCTGGCCGTGGGCTAAAAGTAGACATGATTTTCAGAGGAATTAGTGGTTTGGTTAATTATTTTGAAAGCTGAAATTGTGACACCTGTGACCTGTGGTCAGAATATGTGTAGTACTGGTTTTCTTTTTTTTGTTTACCAGTCCTTTTCTGTTACAGGCTTGTGAAAGGAGTTTGTTGGCCTAGGGGGAGGCTATTTGTGCGTGTGCTGCGAGTTCAGTGTTGTTCACACGTGCTGGAGGACTCACAGGGATATTTTTTTGGCTTCTAGAGTAGGGAAGGTGACAAAGGGCTGAGTGGGGTCCATGAGCAGCTCTCCAGGTTGTTTGGCATTATTGTTGCTGAAATGTACTCTGGAAATTCGTGTTGAAAAACGGCACGTAATTCTGTTGGCGACTATGTGTCGTTAGAATTATTATAGATGTGTTGCTCTTGGCTTTAGCAGGGAATAAAATACGTTAGACTGGCTCACAGTATCTTTTCCTTACCTCAGGGGAGCACCTGTGGTATCCTTTTGCTCAGTATCTATCACTTGCTAGAGTAGCAAAGCAAGGAACAGATCCAACTTCCCTTTAACTTCCAACGATCACAGCAGCGTGGGATTACACTGTGGGTTTGGAAGAAATAATTGGTAATGAATTCAGCTCCTGGAGGGTATTAATTTTTGCACCATGAAATCCATAGTAAATTGAGTTAAGGAGATCCACATAACATGCTGGTAGACAAATGTTATCCTTTCTGTCCTTTTATGTAAATCTGTCGAAGACAGAATTTGATCTTTAAGTTATACGTTCATTTAAATAGTAATATTCTAGCTAACTATGCACTAATTTAAATGGTAAGCGTGAAATAAATTAGAAAAAAATCTAATCTGCTTTAGTAATGTAGTATTAAGACAAGGAAGGATTACAATGCTTGATTATTGATTAGCTCTTGGGAGGAGGGGGAGGCAGATCCCGTCAGGATTTGTGGCATGAGAGCGGGGTTGTGTCTGAATCTAAACTGTTCTGAAAATGCTGGGAGAGAATTTCCCACAGGATCAAAGATTGCTGTCCTGGAAGCAAACAGACTGAGTGTTTAATGGAGGTTTTAAAATGTACAAATCTAGTTGTTTCTGTTGACTTATACTTTAGTTTATAAATAAAAACATCAGCTTGTAAAGCTAGTATTTAGTGCTGAAGAATTGCGGCCTGGTCGTGGGTGGGTGTGACCTACATTTGATGGCACCAGAGCTGGAAATTGTCATTATTTGCCAATTTAACAAATGAACGTGCGAAGCTCAGACTGACTTGGAGGAAGGGGAATAGGGCTTTCCAATGCCTGCCAGTTGATATGTGTGGAAATGAAAAGCTTTGCAGAGTGTTAACACAATTAAAATATTATCGTGCGTTGTTTCAGCTTTTAATGCACAAAGTTAAATATGTAAAACATGTATAAATCTTTGTTGGGAATTTTTTTTTTTTTTTTTTTCCAGATGTACTTGCCTGATTCCCTTTGGGAGTTACTGGCTCTGCTTTACCTTTCTTTCATTACACCATTTCCAAATGTGTATATTTGACACCTTCTCTCTTTGTTAGTTGCAATGTATTAACAGGTGAAGAAGCAAAACTATCCTTAGTGCTTACACAGTGCTTCTGATAGAAAATAAAACATGAGTTTGTACAATGTTTTCATTGTTTTTTTTTTTCCATGTCTTACAGATGTAACTTGATTTTAGAAGCTTAATTGACTGCCAAAAAGATAAGCCTAATTACCAAGGAAAAATGATAACTTAGCTTGTAGTTAGAGAACTGAGAATACTAACTGAGCATAATTAGAAAATTATTCTTGAACGTTCCAGCAGCCACTTGAAAGAAGTTATGCAAAAATAAGTTGTGGGGGTTTTTTAGCATTCTTTTCTCTCAATAATGGTACATGGTCATATTTTTCTGGAAAACCAGCTAGTCCTGTTTGAGAGATTAGATGGTGAAATGTGAAGAAAATACATCTCTGATGAAGTGTCCTGTCTGGATCTTGTCAGCTATATTTGTAGTTGCCTAAATCGTCAATATTAATAATTTTATTATAGTATACGTTACTACTATCAGTATAACAGTTTAATAAAATTATTCATTTTAGAGAGGCACAGTTTAATTTTCTTAAGTGCAATTCTTCATTTCCAATGTCTTTCATTTGGAGTTGGACTTGTTTTAAGATTCTGTTTCTCAGTGTGTTGTCTTTGTGGTTCACCCTCAAGTAAAAATCTCAGATTCTATAGGATTATGCAACTTTAGCTGCTCGTGTGAACTTGGTTGTGTACAGTTTAAGATACATGCATGAGAGAGAAACAAAGCGGCGTTTTTTTCATCATGTTTTTCTCCAGCGTGCTTGTGTGCCTGCTCAGACACTGGCAGTTTTTCCATTTTCTGTCAGAGCAGAGTATTAAGATGTGATTTTCCTTGTCTGAAGTTTGATGTAAGCACCATGTGACAATTTGATTCCTTGGTACCTTCCTTGTAATGAGGACAATGGCCCTGAGAAACATCCACCACAATGGTGAGATTTGTTTGAATGTTTTAAAGCTCTTTGTAGAGCAGCAAAAATGTGTTCTGATTTGGGATTTCTTTATTACAAGCGTTATATATGATACAAATAAATATTACAAGCATTACATATGATAGGAATATTACAAATGATACGGTTAGTATCATAGCTATTCAGTTGCTCAGTGTAATCGAAGTAGGACAGTCAAACACTGAGATGTGAATTTAAATCTCTTTTCACAGTTGTGAGTTGACACTTTCTCACTTTTTTTTTTCTTCTTTTTTTTTCCCCTCTGCTAGTTGTCAGGATACCATGAGCTTGCTGACAGTGTAAACAACTTAAGATAGTATTAAAATTAGTCTTGGAGTAGTTAAATATCTCGGTTCCCATGATCTATATCTGAAGGAAAACAAACAGTATTTAGTAAGTCTGTATTCTTGGATCTGTTTGTAGTGGTGTTTATTTTCATTAGACCACAGGAATCTTGAAGTTAAACTTTTCTCTTTGCACCTGACTACATATGATGAAAAAGGATGTAGCTCCACACCTATATCCTTCTCCAGTGTAGCCTCCATTGATGTCATTGTTCCTTAAAGAGACCTCAGCAAACCCATAGTTTTGCTCAGTTGTATTTTAATTAAAATTTGAATTGAGCAGGTGAACAGTCACCGTCAAGGTTTAAAATTTTACTTTTCCTTTAAGCTAAAAGAAAAAAAAAGACAGGGTTTTGTTCTCAACCTGTGCTGTTACACGAGTTCATTGTGGGAGATTGTCCTTTAGTCTCATGGACTACCATTTTGAGGAACAAACTTAATGGGAAAGCCTGAGCCCCAGGAGGAGCTGTGTGGATTCCCTGATGTCCTTGTTCACTTGTTCTCCCTGCCTTACAGGATATTCCATAGGGCTTCCATAGGAGTTTTTATTACTCCTCTCTCCATTCCTGCCTTCTTTCTGAGACCATCTGTTGGTTGTTTCCAGGTGTTCCTGGCTAAATGACTCTCATCTTTTCCCACGTACAGGTACATTATGAGGGTTGGGAGTATTTATGTGTTTTCCCTTAACCTGCCCCTGTTGCTCGCATGCCTCCAACAGGAGTGAGCACCATCCAGCTGCTCTCAATGTGCTGTTGAGTGTGGGGCAAATTCATCTTCAGCCATAGTACGGCCGCATGAGCTGCACTTCCTACAGTGCAGAAATATCCTGGATGAAAATTGATGGCAGTCTCGGAAACTTTCCTGCTTCTCTACGTTTGAAGAATCCACCCCCCACCCTTAATTGCATAATATCCGCACAATTTTCAGCACTTTTTCTGAGTTGTGTGCCTTAAAACGTGCAGATATTATGCAATTAATTTTCAGTAATTCTTCTGAGTTATCTGTGTTCTTTTTCCTCCTTAAAGCAAGCAAATAAGCCGTAAAGCTTTACGTTTAAAGATTTACATTTGGATCGGGATTAGGACAGGTTTTGAGATACATTTTACAAATATTAAAGGATAATAAAAGATTTCATCTATGTACGAGCATTTCCAAACAGCATATGTGAAGGTGTTTTGATTTCTTTTGTCTCTGAACCACTAATATTTTCTGAATATCCTGATCTCAGTAGCAAAACGAGATATGAAGAGCTGTTGAGATTTTATTCCACACACACACCACACCTCACAGCCCCCCAGCTCTTCCAATAGGTGTGCAGGGTTGCAAACCAGTAGATGGAGCCCTGTGCCAATAGCCAGCCTTAGATTCACCTGCAGCCTCCCTAACCAGAGAGCCAGGCAGGAGAGGCTTCTTCGTGTATCTGTCATGTTTTATTCATATGTAATAAATAAACTGTGTACTATTAGCTGTGCAAGTCAAGGCAGTGAGTGTCTGCTGAGATGCTTAGGGTCAGTTTTGTGGTAGCGGTCACAGTGGGCAGGGATTTAGGATTCGGTTTTATGTTGGTGGGTTTTTTTTTGTTGTTTGTGTGTGGGGTTTTTTTTTCTTGCTAACTGCTGAGCCTTTTGAAATTGTATTTTTGAGTATTGAAATTTTGTGGAATACTGCAGTTCATAAATTGAAAATGGGCAGTAGCTAATCTTACATGTTAGGTGTTTTGCCCGGTGTGTGCCCACACCCTCAGCCCAGGGCTGTGTTATGCAGTTCAACCAGCTGATATGGTGGACTTGGCTTGTTGACCTGTGTGTGGGCTGCTTGGAAAACTGCAAGTTGCAAAGAAATTTCTTTAGAAATGAGTTTACCTGCTGCTGTACTCTAGTGTGAGAACAGTTCTTAAAGACAAAGTGCTAATTTTATTTCAAAAATGAGATACGGTTCTTAATTTTAAAAGGAGAAAGGAGGATAATGTTTCAGAGATAATAAGAGGTAGTAAGTTTATATTCATGATATGTTTTTTTCTTAATGTTGTGTTTGTGTCAGATTTTTTCAAGAATATACTTACTATCAGGTCAGGGTTATTCTGTAACAGGTACCCAAATTGTATAACATACACCCTGCATTTCATATTTGAAATTCTAGGTGACTTAATGTTTACATTTCCAAACAATGGGAAGGGTGTAGGTCCCTGGTGTTCTTTCTCTGACTAATATTTCAGTGCAATATCACTCCTGTACAGTACCTTATATCCCAAAAGAAAAGTGAAGTCCTTCTCAAAGCCTACAGATTTCTCTGCTGGAATGGTATCACTCGGTTTACTTTATTTGTTTTAATAGGTAGTAGTCACTTTTGCTTGTGGTTTGCGAGAATGAAATCAGGGATTTTTTTATTTTTATTTTTTTTTTACTCTCGTCATTCAAACCTTGCAAATATTTGTTGCGCTTTGGAGAGGGAGCTTTAGACAGTATTCTAACTTGTTACTGTTTCAGTGCAGTTTAAAAAAACACCAAAACTTAGGAAAAAAACAAACAAACCACCACACAAATGCAAACCACAGCCGTGAACATCCTTGGGCTTTGGAGGGAGAAAAAGCCCAACCAAGCAGTGGTGTGATGGCTTGACCCCAGCCAGCAGCTCAGCACCTGCACAGCTGCTCTCTTGCCACCATACCCAGCAGGATGAGGGAGAAAACAGGGAGAGTGGAAGGGAGAAAACTCACAGTTGAAGTGAAAGACAGTTTAATGGATAAAAGGGGAGGAGGGAACGTGGAAAGGAAGAAAAAATTGAGACAAATAGAACCACTCATCACCTCCCAGCCAGCCAGTCTAGGAGTAACAGCTGCTTTGGAGGATAAACCACCCACACCCACCCCTTTCTTGCTTTACTCCAGTTTCTGTATGGTATGGAATAGCCTTGTGACCACTTTGGGTCAGCTCTGTCCCCTTCCAGCTTTTTGCCCATCCCCAGACTACTCTCTCGAGTGACAGAGTTGGTGGGAAGTGCTCTGGAAGCCCTGTTAGCAGTGGTGTATCATCTGCACTGGTTCAGCCAAAAAGCTAAATCCCACAGTACGGTGTGGGCTCTGGTGGGGGAAAAAGTTAAGTCCATCCAAACAAGACCCTGTACAAGTAGCAACTTATTTTTCAGTAGTAAAAGTACTCTATTTTATTCTCAAATATATTATAAAAAGCATGTTGTAAATTCATAGAAGCATGTATTGATGTTAGAAGCTTAGCCGCATAATTGTTGAGGGAGGAACATAAAAAAAAAAATAAATACTATCTATGTTAAGTGTCAATTTTCAAACTTAATATAGAAGAGATTTGACTTCTATGTAGCAATTGGTTATTACAGGGGCTTTTCAGAAACGACTGAAGCTTCAGCCTGTAAATTTGACATTAACAAGGTATCTTAAGCCATCTTTGGTTTGAGAATGATCATGCCCTTTTACTTCGAGCTATTGTTAGAGTGGTCACGTTTTTGTGTTCTTTGAATTTTTATTTAGTTGTACAAAAATAGTAACACAAAAAAAAGCTGTAGAAGAATGTACATATTTGACCTGAGTGGCTATAAAAAATTAAGCTTCCTCCCCCTCAGTCAAGGGAATGATTACAAAGTTTTAGCTGATGTCCTTTTGTTAGAGGAACATTTTATTTGGAGATGAGGGGTCTTTCTCAGGAAAAGTTTGACAGTAAAGCTTTCAATGAAATACAGGGTAGAGCTGAAAAGATAAAATGTCCAGAAAATGACAATTCAATGGATGTTTGTCCTTGGAAGTAAAAGAGGAGCTAAATAATCTTGTATGAAACATGGAATGAGTGGTAGAATCAACAGGGTGGATTTACTGGTCGTTAAAAGGTGGGGAAAAAAGAGACAAGCCTTCATTAAACTGGGCCTTAAAATGTTTTTAAAAACCGAACACAGAAACTCTCTTGCACCTGCCAGTGCATGGACAGCATCGTGAAAAGATGACTAATAACAGATATTTTCCTGTGCTTGATGAATCAGTTAAATTTGGCAGTTGCCCTGAAGAAAGCGAGGACCACCTCCGTGTGTGTGTGTGTGTATTCAGCATTCCTTAGGTATCAGCACCCGATTCTTTTTGAGAAGAGGTTTTATGGAGCGCCTGAAGCGTTTAGCAGGGAAGTACAACATGCACTGAACAGCAGAAGTTGTAGTAAGGGTTGATGTTTTGACCCAGGGAAGATGACAGAAGCGCTCATGAAGAGCTTTGGCAAGTATCCGAGCTTCTCTGTGCCGGTTCCATTTCTCTTGAGCCAAAAGAGCTCAAGTGGGAACTGATGCAGATTAACTTCTGGTATATAAGCAGAAAGAAAAGATTTTTCTCCTGACACTGTAGGGTACCTCAAAGACATGTTGGTGGTCGTAGCATGAGATTTCATCACTGCTAGAACTTCTTTTTGTTAAGGGGTTACACTGAGCGAGGAAGGAGAGGATGGGAACTGAGCTGTTTAAAGAATGACTGCAAAACACCAAACATTTTCAGGTTGTACTAAGGCTTGTACTGATGCAAAAAGATGGGTTGGTCTTCTGAGGTCTGAGTGGTTTCTGAGTACAAATTGGGGTGGCGGGGGAGACAGGACACTCACACCACGGCGTCTTACAACTAAAACTATTTTGACTGAGGTCCTTGAACTTCACGTGGCTTAAATTTGCAGCTTAACAGGACTGAGCAGAGCTTTAATATTCCGAGTTTAACATTTGCTCAGACTCATAAGCAGGCCAGCTCTAATGCAAAACGTCTTTCCAATTGCTGATTTTCTGCTTTGGCAGTTAAAATACATATGGTGTATACTTGCAATCCGGCCTGTGCCTAGAAACAGGTTTCCTGCTAATTGTGGTACTCTTGTATGGGAATCTAGCAAGGTAAACTGATCTAATCCTGACATTTATGAACTAACTGACAAGGACTGTCGTGTTCTTAGAAATGTGTGGTATATTTTAGTTGGCCATAAATTGCCCAACTAAGAGAGAAATTCACCCAGTAGCTAAAATATCATAACTGGTGTGCATCTGAGACGCAGCCCTTTTTGGAAGTTGAGCAACTTTGGTGGTGACTTGATTCTTCCTGCCCTTTGGAAGCAGATTGTGCAAGCTGGGGAATTGTGCTCGCTTCCCTGTTCAGCTTGGTCAATGCAGAGTGGTGCAAACTGGTGCTACTGCTCCTTATCCTTCAATGAGCTTTCTTCAGGGCAACTGCCAAATTTAACTGAAGCATCAAGCACAGGGCAACATTTGTTATGAGTCGTCTCTTCACGATGCTCTCCACGCACCGGCAGGTGCAAGAGCATTTCTGTGTTTGGTTTTTAGAAACATTTTGCCCATTCTCTCTAAGGTATGGATTCCAGGTCGATGTCACCAGATGCCTTTTTCCTTTATTTTTTGTTTGTAGGACAAATTTGAGTCATTAGGATCAGGAGATGGTAAAGCACCTCATTAATTCCTGCAGGAACTATTTACAATCTGTCAGAAGGAGGAGATTCCCATTTGAGCCTAGGTCTTGCCAAAGTTTTTGATGTTTGAATGTTTGTTGGGTTTTGGTTTGGTTTGTTGTTTTGGTTTGTTGTTTTTTTGTTTGTTTGTTTTTTACAAAAAGCACAAATTGCCTTCCAGAGGTTTTATTTTGTTCTACATTATTTATATAAGTGTGTCTCTGTATATATGTACATGTCGATGTTTTTAAAATAACGTGTTAGAATTTTTAACGGTTTTCTAGGATTTGGCCAGATAAAAATCAGAGTTTGTAGGGTTTGATCTATCCCTAGCTCTCTGTTGCAGTACCGTGTCACTGTAGGACAGCTTTTCTTGATTTTAAAAGCTACTGAAGAATGCCTGTACCTATTTTTCTATAAAAGCTGCTGATAATACAAAAAACAATAAATAAATAGAATGTTTTCCTGACTCAATATTTAATTGTTTTATAACAGATACACAATTTGATATTTCTGTATATGAAGCTGTATACACGTAGGGCTTACATAAGCTGCTTAAATCACTGCTCATATCTCAGAATTTCGTAGTTAATTTGAGAAGTTAGAGCAATAATTTTTTTTTTGTATGCTTTTGTGGACTGGATATAAATGAATCACAGAAGTAGTGTCAGAATAAATTAGTTATCTAAGCTGAATGGCCATTTCCTCCTTTTATTGAACTGGCAAGAGTTTGAGAATATCTTTTGTCTTAATACTTTAGCCAGAATTCATTGGGAAAAAAGTTGTAGCGTGTTTAAGGTAATGGAAAAACCTTGCTTTTGGTACATCCTACCGAGATCCTGTTTAGAACAGCTCAGTCTGTCACGTTCAGGAGCACATCAGTCATCAGATTTATTTTCACTCCTTAAGCTGAACGTTCCATTCAAGCTTGTAGATTGTCTTGTCAAGCTACCAAAAGCCTCATAGCTCTTTTCTGTCAAGCAGAGAGTTGCACCCAAATAAATGTTAAGCTGCAAAAATATTGTTTATTTTCTTTAACCTTTTATTCAGTTCGCTGGGGTGTTCTTTCGCGTTGCTTTCTTGTCGCGAGTTTATCACAAGGTATTTGAGGGGCTGCTTCCTAAACATGCCTCATCCTGACCACAGCCGCTTCAGACCGAGGGCTGCTCGGTTTTGGGTTGTGTTATTTGTCCTGGTAGCAGTCTAGACCACCGTGGTGCTGACATTCCTCCTCTAATCACAAAGGCCCGGCGAGCAGCTTCGTTTGCTGCAGACGTGCAGGAATTCCCACTGCCCCTGTGCACGTGGCGCTGGCGTGGCCAGGCTGGCTTTGTGTAGAAGAAAAGACGTGGCAGTTTTGCTGTCAGCCCATGTAGCCGTGCCGTTCTTTGCGTTTAGTCCTCAAAATCTGTAGGATGTTGTTCTTTTTCGTGCTTTACTTTGTGTATTTGTCTACAGGTAGCGGGGCTGAATTTGGCTGCTTGCGTTAGGAAGAGCGGTTTTTCTTGTGTGTATTTGCTTATTTTTCTCCCTGACCGTCTCTAACTCTGAGGCTTTTTCTTTCCTTAAAAACAAAGTTTCTGTGTAGACTGTAGCACACGAAGTACCCTTGAGCTGGTATGGGAGTGAGAACTTGACTTGAGACACCACTGACTTCCTTTTGAAGTTGGCTTAGATATGGCTGAGGCAATAAAACAAAGAATCTGGTTAGTTGAAGTGATGTTAATCAATTGCATTACAAGAAAATAAACTGCTAGGTTGGTGCATTTGTATAATTTATATTTAAGCCCAAAAAATTGCTCAGTAAAGGGATTGTTTTGTGGGTTTTTTTTGTGAACTACTGAAAGGCTCATACCCAGGTTATTATCTGTATTAAACAACTTTATATTGAATACCATAGGATTAGCTATGACTGCCCTTTAATAGGAAAACATATTTCCTTGGTTATCTTTTTCAACTCCTAAAAACAAAATAAATAGACTCAGCTGTATGTTAATAATTTTCTAGAACCACAAACTTCAGAACTCTACTTTCCACGTCCAGTTCTTCACTGTAACTTGTGGTTTCTTCTGATACATATTTTTCTGTCATTCACATGCAGTGCTAAGTTTTTCTTTCCTAATTGGGTGATGTTCTTTGTTCTAAAATCTTATTTCTTTATACTGTGGGGTTTTTTGGTCTGCTAAATGGCCAGTATGTTCTTTTAGCAGGATTATTCCTTGAACAGATACTCTGGAAGATGTATTGTATGTGTCTAAAAAAGGAACTGTGGGGTTGAAGCCCTAGATATAAAATTAAAGCCTGAGTATATAAAAAAAAAATTGTTAAAACGTCAAGATAATGAAAAGTCAGAAAATAAATTATACCTATTATTAATTTTGAATTGTGTTCAAACATAGGAAAATGTAGCATAGACAAAAGCTGGTTACAGAGAGATAAAATTCAATTTTACACTAGGATAATTGTTTAATGTATTTTACATTTATTTATAAGATCAGATAAAGGCTTGGAATTCTCAATATAAATCGCAGTATGGTCCTGATGAATGCCAAGGTCAGTAAATGGAAAACCCTTCACGTGCAAAACACACGACTGGTGCGGAAAATACCCCGTGAATAAAATGAAACGGAGAAGCAGCAGCTTCCCCACTACATGTTCCTTATTGCATTGTAATGGTAGAGCTTTGAGTATTTTTGGTTTCAAAGGAGTGAATTGAGATTAATGCACTCGGCATCCTCCTGTGCGTTATCTGTAGCCAAATTGAGGTGTCTTTGTTAAGAAGAGATGAATGTAAAACTTGCTGGAGGTCTGTGGGTGAGAATGGAGCTGTGGCTGCAGTAACATGGAGAAATTAGACTGGCCCTGTTGGAATGGCTTGGCCTGTGCTGGAGATGTAGTTGGTGGGATCCAAATGCTATGTAGATGATGGCGCCCACGATTTAAGAATATTTTTGTGTAATAAATTTATTCCTTATCAGGAGCATTGTCTATCAGGAAGGCTTATTTTATCCAGAATTGGATCTGGTAAGTTTGGAGAGAAGGAAATGGGAGTTTTAAGTATTTTTCAGATCTGACAAGACAGTGAAATGTATTCTAGGTCCTCACAGAGAAGTGTACCTGTTGATGATTTTATCCTGTGAGAGGAGGTGGCTCTATCTTGGATACCTCAGCTGACTAAAAAAGGAGACAGCCTCTCACTAACCAAATTGGAAGCCAAAATTTGAAACACGCCAATACTCAACTGAATTGAGCATCACCATAAACATTTAATAAATAAGCTGTGACATTCAGGGACAGATTTTTCCCTCTGTAGTGTATTGGAGCTTGTGAGTCCTAGGGTAAGAAGAAGTAGACTTCTCGACGTGACATCCACTTCACAAAAAAATGGTGCTAGACCTGGCAGGTATTTTGTCAAGCTGGACGTTTTCGGCTTTCAAAACATGTCTTGAGCTGCTGCTCTTATGCAGAAGCAGTGAGTTCTATGTCTCTTCCTTGTTCTAGACTCCATGTTTTCTGGGCTCTGTCAAAAGTACCGGTGTCATTGAGGTCAGTGATTTGCCACTGTTACCTGAGTTAGATCCCATCAGAGAGCAGTGGTGATGAGCAGAGACGCAGCAGCCCTGGAGCGCTAAAGCCGGTGTCACTGAACAGCTCTTCTGGGTGAGCACCGGGACTACAAATGGTCTTTGGTTTTCTTCAGAAGCTGTGGTTTGTAAGCTTGTGATTGACTGCATGGAAGTGGAACAAGGGCCGCTGTGGCAGGGTCAGGATCTGATCTCTAGTTTGCCAAGTAGGCTTCAAGGTGAAGGGGTTTGAGTACCCAGCGGTTTAAGGGGCGCAAAGTTCTCATGCGGCGCTTGGTGAGCCTCTCCACGGGCAGTAGCTCACCAGCTTCCATTTGGTGAATGTGTTTTATTAGGAATGCTGTGGCCAGGAGGAATAGGTGATCATCCCCCGGTGGCACTGGTGAGGCCGTACCTGAAGTATTGTGTTCAATTCTGGGCCCCTCACTATAAGAAGGACATAGAAGAGCTGGAGCTTGGCCAGAGAAGGGCAGTGAGGCTCATTAAGGGCCTGGAGCACAAGTCCTACAAGGAGCAGCTGAGGGAGCTGGGGCTGCTCAGTCTGGAGAAGAGGAGGCTGAGGAGAGACCTCACTCTCTACAACTACCTGACACAAGGTTGGAGTGAGGAGGGGCAGCCTCTTCTCTCTGGTGGCAGGTGATAATTAGGAAACATTTATTCTCTGAAAGGTTTATCAAACATGGGAATAGTCTGCCCAGGGCAGTGGTGGAGTCTCCATCACTGGAGGTATTTAAACGGCGTGTGGACCTGGTGCTGAGGGACATGATTTAGTGGTGAGCTTGCAGTGTTGGGTCAAGGGTGGGACTGGATGATGTTGAGGGCTTCTTCTGACCAAAGATGTTCTGTGAGATTCTGATGGGCTGGTGATGAGTTTGCTGACATCTGCCTTTCCTGGGACTGGGCTTGTTTTCCAAGTGGCAAAGGTCATGAGGCTGGAGAAGGACAGATATGGAAATACAGCTCCCTGGGAGAACAGACTCACCTTCTCATTTTTGATACAATGGGATTATTTCCAGGATGGTTATGAGGCTGTTTCTGATGATACAGCTGTGAAAGGGCACTAGAGGATGTGCTCCACTAGTTCTTTCGTGGCATCCCAACAGCAAAAAAAGAATGAAACACCCAGAAAGGAGCCCTTGGTCATAAATGTTATGGTTTAAAGCGCAATGGGCGTCTCGAGGCTCTACTATCCTGGGATGTATTAGCCAGTTAAGGGTGTTTATTTTCTGCACTACAGTAGCACAAATGGAGAGTGATATAAATATACCTGGGAGCAAACTTCAGCTTCTTGCTTTTTGGACTCGGAATTGGCTGGTAGGAAGAACAAACACGGTGGTGGGGTGTGCCGCTTTTTCTCGCACGGTACTGAAGGTGACTGCTGTGCAGGTGTACAAGGTAACTCTAATTAAACCAGTTTCCCCTTGAAATGTAATTTTGTTCCTCCTCTTCACTATCCAGTGGTAGACTAATATTTGTCTCCAGAATGTTTTTCCAGGATTTGAAGTGGAATTACAGTATCTGAAGGTTACTAAATATTAGGCAAAAAAATTAGAATTCTCTTCATAGTTTAAAAGTATCTTTCGTATTTCAAAAACCCTCCTGGATGTAAAATTCTTTTGGCAAACATTTGCTGGCTTGCACTCATGAGAGAACTTGCTAAAAATAACATTTCTTGCTGTCATACTGAGGTACCACTCCAGTTGTATCTGCCCAGTTGCTTGTTTTCTACTTGGTGTAATATAAGCTTCCAAATTTATCTTAAAAGTTTTAAAAAATAAAATATCTGTTCTGATTTATTTTTTTTATGTTGTTGAGAATCGATTTAGCGTTACATCTCACGCTTTCTTTCCAATAATACATCCATTCAGTCCATAAGAGAGATCAGGGAAATTAAGAACTGTCTGTAAATCTACAGCTCTTAAAAAATCCCACTTGCGAAACAAACAACCTAGTGATGAACTTTTAAAAATGTAATCATGTATAATACAATTCTATATAAAATTATCACTGTTTATGACTGTGGAAATATACTGTAAATAAAAAAATTATAGTTGCTGTATTAATTCACACTAATATTAAACCCCAGTTATAAAAACCATTCATAAAAATGACCTAATGTTATCTAGAAAGTTTTGTTTCAAAACTATCTCGTCTGATTAAAAAAAAAAAACCAAACCAACCAAACTGATTGGAGAATTAGTTTGCTTGTTGTAGGGTCTCTGGGCTTCTCAAATGTCTTGAGAAACAGGTTTTCAGGGAGGTGTCTATTAATGGATGTCTAAGAGTAGGGGTGTTTCTTCAACCAGTCTTGAAAGCACTCTGGACAACCTTTTTTAAAAGGTACTAAACTACCTTTTCCATAGGTTTAGCTTTTTTTTTCGCTGAATATCTTTGATCAAAACGAAAATA
This sequence comes from Baryphthengus martii, assembly GCA_013396935.1. Taxonomy (NCBI): domain Eukaryota; kingdom Metazoa; phylum Chordata; class Aves; order Coraciiformes; family Momotidae; genus Baryphthengus; species Baryphthengus martii. Next base: position 104,378 of record VWZK01000012.1, on the reverse strand, counting down.
ATCTATCACCTCGGTGAAGTTTCTGCACGATGAATAAATTGGCCTCACTTAGCTTATTACAATATGTTGTTCCTGCTTGAAAAGAGTTCAGTTATGGTGGCAAAACCTTCAGCCTTTCTCTCACACCTCTTGCCTCAAACCAGTCTGCTCAGCAAATGCACGACCCGGCTGAAGAACTGAGTAAAATGGAATTATTTCCTTTAGGGAAGAAGAAAACAAAAGACGATTATGACTTAGTGGCATAGGTTTTTACAAACGGAAATAATTGATCAGATGATGTGGCTTTAAAGCCTTGAAGAAATTGAGAGGAATATTGCAGATCACTTTGAAAGCAGTGCCAAAGTGACTTAAGTTTACCAGGAAAAAAAAAAAAAGGCGTTTTTTAACATTGCAGTCTGAATATATTAGGATTTGCGTTTGACAGCAAGGGAATCATAAAAGCACAACACTAATACAAAGTTGCTTTCATTCATAATTTGTTTTTAAAAATATTCTAGAAGACTTTCTCTCTCCTTTCCTCCCACTTTGACTGTGCAACTATTAGGAAAAATAGGAAACTATTTAGGAGTTTTTCTAGTGCTGTGAAGTGCACAGAAGCCATCGTAGTGCACATACTTACCTTCTCTTTGCTTCTGAAGGAGCACCTGATAAAGTTAAAACTGGAGTCTACAAGTTTTGCAGCTTCACAATGTCCAGGAATGTCTTTGGAGCTGTTATATTTGAACTGTTGGACAGAGTTTCCATCTTTTAGTGTTGTTTTATTTATAATTCTGTAGCTATGAAGTCTTGATTTTTTTTTTTTCATTGGTTGGGTTTTTTTGGCGACCTTGTAATACCCAGGATATCTGACAAACAAGCCCCAAACTGTTAGCCCAGTTAATGTGCGAGAAAAAGCAGTCATCAAAGTCAGCCTGGGTTTCAGAAGTGCTAAGGAAGGAATTGGTTTTAATTTAATTTTTTTTCTTCCTCATCTAGTGAGTGGATTTAGAGCTCCTTTGCTCCACCCAGGAGTAACCGGTGCAGGGCCAAGATTCAGCGGCTGTCTCAGCTCCCTGCAGCTGCACAGAATCTCTTCACCTCTGGTGTCAAGTGCTTTGGCAATGGAAGCAGTTATGTAGCTTGATGAATCAAGGAATAATGAATGCAAAATATCTGAATTTATGGTGAGGTTGTGAGAAAGAAGAGAACATCCGGTTCTTTTTTTGACCAAAAAACCCCCAACAAACCAAACAAAAACTGAAGGGGAACTGTCTGGATAGTCCTAGGTCTTGAATTTTTCCAGGAATATTTTTTTCCTCATTTTTTCTGTGTGGGCTGCATCTGATTTTAAAGTTTAGAACCCCTAATAAGAACTTTTTCTGTCAGCAGTGTAACCCTCAGCTTATAGGAACCCCATTGTAGTTTATGTTCTCAGAGGAATTCTTTAAGACTTCTTCACTCTAAATTTCTTTCATGTTTTTTGCTGAGTCATGTGCTTACTAAGGGTTTAAAATGACTTTGCTTCAAAATCCAGTAAAGAAATGGTTTTTTAAAAAAAAGTTTGTCCAGCTTCTTTATTCCCTGTAGCTTTTTATCATTATAAATGATGACAAGATTGCGGAATGAGAATGATCTATTTCTGTATTTAAAAAAAAAAGGTAGTTTGGTTGAAGAGAAACAGAAACGACAGCTTTTGTTATGGGCCATGTACTGGATCTAGGTGATAGATTAAAGAAAAAATAATCAGAAGTTAAGGAGACACTATGTGTTTATTGAGGCAATTTCTCACCATGTTCCAATGCTCTTACCGCTGTGCAGGAGTAGTTTAGGGAGCAATTGGTGAAACGATAGTGTTTGCTTTTTTTCTTCAGGTAGCCATCTACGAAAATGACAGCTTGGTTAATTCCCTTCTAAAGGAGAAATGTGGTTCTGTAACTGGTGTGACTATTTCCCTGCCACGGACCGATGGGCCCCTCTCCGTCCTCACTCTCAAGCCTGGGTCTTGAAAGGTTGGCACGTTTTCTGACAAGCCTCTGCATGTTCAGTGCTCATGATAGTTCTTGGTCAGGCTCCAACATCCACACTGTAGCCTTTACTTGATGTGTGGGTTTTTGGTTGGTGTTTGTTTTTTTTTTTATTTTTAGTGCATTTACTGTCAGGAAAAATGGCGTTATTTGAAGGCACGTTGAGAAATGAGTTGGCTGGATAAACTGAGTTTCCTTGCTTCGGTGTGGTTTGGTGCCTCCTTTTCTTTTCTAAGTCCCTGTTCGATCTTACTTCTGCCTCTGAAGGCACCTGAACAATTAAATTGGAATGCTTTTGGCAGGAAAAAAATATCTAATTTCTGCTTAATACTATTACTTATACTAGTAGTTTATGAATCTGGCACCAAGTTACCACTTTTCTTTTTTATGAGCTTACAATATTCTGTACCTTTATTTTTGCTTTTATGGGAAAATTTGGCTAGCAACTTATTTCTGTGATAAAAGAAGTTGTGATTGAAGAGATTCAAAACACTGAATATACTATACCATGAATTTTCCAAACTGAAACACTGTCGACTCCAATGTTTCTTGAATCATTTCCGTAGTCTGGAGCTTTTTAGTCACAGTAACATTTGCTTTGGGGGAACAGATTTTCTGGGGCTTCAGGCAAATGCTTTCAAAAAGGCAGGTGAAATATCTGTATCACTAGTCCAGTTTTGGTTTTCTGAAGGAGGGTGTGCAAACCAGTACTTGACATTTGGCCTAATGCCACCTTATCATCTTAGGGGGGAAAAAAAAAACCCTGTAAAATGGAAAGCAGCTCAGGATTTAGTGCATTGTAGGATTGCTAGAATGGTTCTGTTTTATTGCAATCCTTAGAATAATCACATAGGCAGGAAGTGACCTGCAAATATCACCCAGCTCACACCTCTGCTCAGCTCAGCTCCTGCGTTAGATGAGGTTGCTACATACAGGTGAGTGTTGCCAATCTCCAGCAATGGAGATTCCAATGACCTTCCTCACTGTGGAAAAATCTCTTATCCAGAACTCTCAGAATTTTCAGTGTTCCAACTTGTCTTCAAGAGAAGGATCTGCCTCTATCTTCTCTATTTGCTCACAAGGCGGCTAGACCCCAATAATATCCCCCTTTAGCTTTCTCGTCTTAAAACCAACTAACTCAACGCTTTCAAATTCTTCATAAGTCCTGTGGTGCAGACCTCTTAGTCATCTTACAGATCAGTCTATAAATATCTAAGGGGTGGGTGCCAAGTGGAAGGGGCCAGACTCTTTTCTGTGGTGCCCAGCAGTAGGACAAGAAATAACAAGTATAAGCTAGAACATAGGAGGTTCTGCATCAACAGGAGAAGACAGTTACTTACTGTGAGGGTGATGGAGCCTGGACCAGGCTGCCCAGAGAGGTTGTGGAGTCTCCTTCTCTGCAGACTTTCCAACCCCCCCTGGATCTGTTCCTGGGTGGCCTGTCCTGGGTGATCCTGCTCTGGCAGGGGGGTTTGACTCGATCTCCAGAGGTCCCTTCCAACCCCTGATGTTCTGTGGTTCTCTGCTGGACTTGCTCCAGAGTATCCATGAGAGGGTCAGACTGGATGAAGCACTTGTAGGGCTGATTCTACTAAAATATTCTATTAAATAAGATACAAATATTTTAAACTAGCTTTTATTTATCTTTATTTTTAAAGGCTATGAAAATCACAGTCTTGTTGTAAAGCGTTTAGAAATGGGAATTTTGCTGCCTGCGTGATATGTAACAGTTAAGACCAGTGAGGTGTTTTCAATGAAGCTGAAGGATGGCAAAATGAATGGGCTATTCCACACTTGACCAAAGTCTGTCATAATTTCACTATTAGTTTGAAAATAATATTAAATGAAGGTGTCTCAGAAGAAAGCTGCTTCAGAGAATTTGCACCAAGATGAGAAAGGCTGGAGAGAAAAAAAGAAAAAAAAAAAGTAGCTGCAGTCTCTCATAAGATCCTCAGCAGTTTCTGTTTCTAAGAAGACAAAGCTAAGGAAAAGCAATGGAGGCAAAGGACAGCTAAAAACTGGAAAATAAGTGACCAGAACAGGCAGGAGACTGTTGAATAAGTAAAATACAAATGAAGATTGTTATTTTGGTTGTTAACGGGGGAGAGAGAATGTAACAGAGGTGAGGCGATATGGGGCTGTCAGTCTAGGATGCACGTAAACCACCTCCCGGTATGTGTGAAGAGAAATTTGGATCTTGAAAACACTGAACTAAGAGCAGAAATTAGGAAGAAGAAAAATAGAGAAAAGTGTGTTTCCTTTATCCAATTCAATTTAATTCAGGAATAGGTAAAACCTGTTGCAAAAGAGTTGAAAGTGATTTTTTTTTTTTTTTTTTTCTGCCTTCTTTCTTGCCTTTGTCAAAAACATGAGGTAGAGAATGCACACTCTTTGGCTTAGTGTGTGCTGCTTAAAAGCAAATTCTTTAATGAGAATGTGAAGAAGCTGCAGCAGCAGAGTGAAAATACCTGGGCTCTGCTTCTCCCTGTCTTTTCTGATTTATCCTGGTTAATGGGAACCAACAGCCTACAGCTCATCTGCTTTAGGGCCAAGAATCAGTAGGGAAGAAATGCCAGGGATTGTTACACGACTCTGCCCGATGGAAAAAACTGTTTTTATCAAGCTTCTAGATACTGCAGTTACTTGTATAAACTCGCATTTTGAAGTATTTGTAGTAGTGCTGGAGTTTGAAATTTGAATTACTATTTGTGCTGCATTCTTCCACTGAGGGGGTTAATCTGCTTGCCTGTGGTTTATATTCTTTTAAAAAAGAAGCAAAATAGTTTGCATGAACTGCTTGTGTTTAAAAACATATGAAATACCTCTGTAATCAAATATCAAAGTATATTTAATTTCACAGCTTTCAAGTATGTAACAGATGGGTCTTAAACCACATTTGACAAATATTTGACATGGCTATTTCAGTTATCCTTTGACTAGGATTTTTATAACTGCCCAAAGCTAATTTTAGCTGAAGTTGCGTTGTCTTAGATTTCTGATTTGCTGTGAAGTTTCTTAAGGTAGGGAGGAAATGTTCCTCTCTTGTGGAGGAGCATATCATTGAATCAAAAGTTGGCATTCACCTGGGCTAAGAAAACCGCTTGTTTCCTAGGGAAGCGCTTCCAGAAAATAACTGGATTTTATGTGATATAGCCTCCAAAATCAAACTTTTTAGTTTAGCTTGCCCTGAGGCAAAATGTTTCAGGATATTTAAGGAGATCTTGGTAATCTAACTAATCTGAGGAAAATAATTCTAAAATTTTATTCTTGATTTCCCTCTCCGTAAAGTATATGGTGTACGCTCCCTTACGTAGCTCTGTCCCTGCGCCCTTGATGGCAACTGTCAAATGCATCATTCTGGGGGACAAAGGCAGTCTCGGTGCCATTCCAAGGGGTGGTGGGAACTGGTCTCTCATTCCACTAGAGGCAAGGCAGGCAGGGTAGCCCTCCTGCTGGAAAAACTTTCCCAAGAGCTGAGGACTTTTTGTGAAGAAGAGGTGAATTCGGTTGACACCAGCAAGCGCTTGTTTCCTGTCACAGCAGCTGAGGCCATGATTCAGCGGTTGTCTTCAAAACCTGTAGAGGCAAGACCAAGGAACCGGGGTTTGCAGTCATTGGGGCTCTGTATGGAAGTGTCTCAACATTCTTTCGGTTCCTGGGGAGCGGGAGTCAGTAATGGAACTCAAGCTTAGAAGGTGGTCTTCCTGATCCCCTGCCCAGGGAGGGAGAGCATTGGCAGTTCCAGCAGACTGTTGCTAATTAATTACCTTGGGTCAAAATCACTTTTAGATGGTTGAAAGTTGTTGGTGGTGTGGGGTTCTCCCTTGTATAATAGATACTCTGCTGACACACTGGAGGTTTTTTCTTCTGAGAGTGGAATTACTGCCACAGCTGGAATAAAAACTACTCAGACCTGCACAAGCAAAGCCCTGTGTGCTTCCTACCTTGCAGATGTTTCGTACATATCTCATGGTTTCTTAGAATCATAGAATGGTTTGGGTTGGAAGGGATCTTCATGATCATTCCAACCCCCCTGCCATGGACAGGGACACCTCCCACTAGAGCAGGTTGCTCAGAGCCCCAGCCACCTTGGCCTTGAACACTTCCAGGGAGGGGGAAATTTCATTCTTACTAAGTGTTTGTGTTGATGAGTCATTAGAACCAGGACTGGAATACTGAATAAGCCTGTATTTAGGTTAGAATTTTTTGTCTTAAAATCCATTCATGTTTCAAGGTACTGGAAGGCAAAATAATTTGGTGGCCATCTTTGCAGCATATATCCCCGAGTGAATGAGGAAGTAGTAATTTTAGTTAGCCCTATTTAAAAAAAAAAAAAAAGAAAGAAAAAGTGAAGGCAGTGCAGTAAGCTTTGTTTTCCGTTTTTATCAATCATAGATGTAAATAATTCAACCATCTAAACATGGGAAGAAGTTGTCAGCTTGAAACTCTGACTCCTTCAGGCTTGTAGGATAGCGTTAAAATTTCTCTCTGCTTTGATTTGACGTTCTTTTGCAAAAGGTTGGTTTTGCCGAAGTATAAACCGATTAAAAGTTAATGCTTTTTTTCACTGGTCACCCATGCTAAACTAGAATGTTCTTATATTTCCTGTGTATGCTTATGTAATTAAGCATCCACTAATTTCTTTCTCTTTGGGAAATGCTTCTTCAAATCAGCCCTCCATATACTAAGAGTTAAGATCGTATCACGTTGTTTAAGGTAAGGATAAGGACAGACATTATTATTATTTTATAATAGATTCTTAATCCTTTGTTCAGTGAAGTGTTGACATTTTCATTAGAGTTAAAATATGTTGCCTGTTTACAGAAAGCCTGAAATCTCAGTATGCAGTCCTATCAATTTTCATTATTTGAATCACGAGAACATCTAATTTTTTGCTTAAGGGTACATGAATGTACCGTTGAATCTGTTTTTTAAGGTTTTTTCCAGTTTAATGTCTGAATCCAAATTCATAAAGAGTTGGAAAAATGAGATGTCTGAGCTATAGGATTCACAGGGATTTTATATGAAGCCTATTTAATCAGGATAACACTGTTATTAATATTCATAAAGTCAGCTGGAACACAAATGACAGACTATGGAGCCTAAAATTTTTTACTTGTGAATTTATTAAAAGCAGCTTAAAAAATTAATGGAATTTAAGTAAAGTTGACGAAAATGAAAATCTTATGTTAGCAGAAAAAATCTTTATTAGAACTTTGTCTAAGACCATCTTGCATTGATATCTTTGACAGATTTCATTGGTACTTAAAGAAGAAAGATGCATGAATGGTCATTTAAAAGGATTTGAACACATTGGCACATTAATTTTTACATGAATAATAAGTAGTTTCCAAAAGCAATTAACTTACAGTGTACAAGATTGGAATAGAAAAATAGGACTGTGACATCAAAGGGCAAAGCAAATGTGCTGTACATTTTAAACTTTTTAATAATACGACTTCTCAAAGAGTAATTCATTTCACTTCCACAGTAGGTAAAGTAACAGTGAAGGTATGTGTGTACAGCTTGGGTTTCTTTTGAAATACCCCGGGAGTGGGAACAAAGAAATCGCTTAGTGCCAAAGTGCGGTTGGAGAAGAACGTTTTCAGGTTTTTAGAGTGATCAGGTGCTTCTGAATTGAGCTTTCTCACCATCATTTTCTGTGTTTTAGAAAATAATCATCTCCTGATCACAGCATGTGCTGATTTTTCTCCCTGGCTGCTCTTTGCAGCACTGGGAAGCGTTTGTTATTTCTACAGGGGGCAAAATAGGTAGATCTGGGATTTCTTTCATTAGTAGGAAAACACTGGTTAGTTTATGTTTGTATTTGTGGGTCGGTTTGTACTTAAACATTGTGGGTGAGTTTTACATGACTATTACGTGTTCAACAGATACAGGCAATTATTTTGCTTCTTTTAGGTTTCTTTGCACAATGTTCCAGTAGTAGTCTTAACACTAACACGGGTTGGATAAATAGGTACTGGATAAGGAAATTATCTCCACATTTAAAATTCTCTCTAGATTTTGGGTTACAGTTTCTTCTTGAGTTTTCAGTTTTGTCTCAGTCTGCCCATGTATTTTAATCTCCAGCTTTATTTTCTTTTGGTACTAGGCAGATTGATTATTACCAAATAAAGCTTTTCTTTACTTTCTTTTAAAATAATTTTTTTTTTTCCTGTTGATTCCTCCTGGGAAAAGCTTCCTGGCCCGCTTCTGATTGTTGGTGGTGGGGTGAAGTTTAACACTTTGCAGAGCAATGGTTCATTAAGTTTTGGTTCTAAAGATACCTTATGTTCGAAGTACCTCCTGTAAAAGTGGGTCATGAATGATGTGGAAGTGTTGGGCATAAGTTAGATACTTATTGCAATCTCTGTGTGCAAGCCATTTACATACTTAGAACGACCCGTTTACATACGTAGTGTGTGGAATATTTTATTGTTCTATTTACTGACATTTTCATTTCCAATGATAGAGAAAGTGCACCGCAAACCCTAGCGAGCCCCAGAATGTCTTTCTGCTTGCCTTTGTAGTTAGATTGAGGTGCCTATCGATCAATGTTTTTACTTTTTGTGTTTATGAACCAGAAAATTCCTATTAATTAGCAGAACTTACTTCACCTGTAAAGACAAAGTCTGTAAACTAATCTGCTATCAACAATATTTTTACTTTCTGTATGTATACACCAGAAAATTCCGATTAATTAGCAAAACATCTCACCTATAAAGACAAAACCTGTCAACCTTTTCTTCCTCTGCTTTTTTTCTGTGCCTCAGGCTCTGATTTCCAGGAGAGGGCAGCATTTTCCTATAGCAGGTACCTGAAGGCACATCTCCTGCTTAGACTGTCAATGTTTCTTGTAATTACTCCCAGTATATTTGTTGCTTGCTTATGAATTAACTTGCATTTATGGAACTAAATCATTCCAATCATTTAATTACACCTGAGGAGCTGAACTATAATTGCTTGCTTCCAACTAGGATCTGATATGGCTTGAGCAGTATTAATTTGGTGTTTACTTTTCTGAGTGCTAAAAGCATTAAAATGATTGTGCAATGGGATTACATTTTACTAATTGCTGGCATTCATTAGCTGGGTAAATGGCGAGGAAGAATGACTGTATATTGTGCAGGGATAAAATTATGGTTTTAAATAGTATATTACTAGGCACATTAAGGCCTTAAGACATGTTTTAAAATACTCCAGAGGTTATTAAATACCGTATTTTCTTCATGTCTTGCTATATGAATATCTTATTAAAATACTGCAATTATTATGAACCTTTTTGTGCAATATGTAGGGAAATGGCTTCATTGACAGAAACCTATTTCTTGATATTAATAACCTTCTATATTTTCAGCTAATCCAAAAGTAAATGAGGAACTTAGGAAAAGATTGCCAACTCCAAATCAACAGTTACACTGAATTGAAAAAGTGTACAGCTTCATTTGAGGGATTCCTGTAAGGAACTCAGTGTTTTCTGATATGAGGAGAAGTTCTTATTTTTATTTTTTTTTTTTTTAAAGCCTGAGCACATCAAGTCATACTTTTTTTTTAATCATGCACATTTACAGTTAACAACAAATATGAATGAAATACGTATTTCTTGAATGCTTAACATAAATGTTAGTGTTGAATCTTAAGCATTTGCACATTTATTATACTTTTTTATAATCTGAAAGAGAAAACTGAAAACACCCATTTTTGTGGAGCTGTATAGGAAAAGAATTTTTACTGTTTTATTAGTTAGCACATGTGTCTTGGTATAATATGCTTGAATTTTAAAATGTGTACTTAATTTAATTCGGGTCTTTTTGAACTCTTACGTTTATCAGCACACTGACAACTCTGGATATTTTCGTGATTCAGCCACTGCCTCGTCAAGGCACAGGTTGTATCTAAATAGAGAGAAAACCAAACAGGGAAAACATACAAAATAAGCACAGCTTTGTACTTAAAGATGAAAAATTGTGCGATACATATTAAAGGAAGTGCTCAAATAAGTAATAACATTTGTGGTAAGCTTAGTATATTGGCAAGATTACACATTTATTTAGTTTTCCTTCAGCTATAGAATATAGTTAAACTTTTAACATGTACCAGAGCATATATTTTAACACCCAAAATGTTACTTAATAACCATAACATTTTCCTGTAAGTCTTATTTTTGAGTAGTGAAGATCTTTGATGATATGAAAGTCTGCAACTGTGTAATTAACTGTATAGTCTGAAGCAATATGTATGCAAATACTAGGATGGATCCTTTAGCTGTTTAGGAAAACCTGCCAGTTCAGAGTTGGAGTGGCTGTAGGCTGCTTTACCTGTATTTTATCAAGGAAATTAAAGGATGTTGTAAAGTGAAGCACTTTACCCCCATCTGTAATAATTACCCAAATGAGCCATCTCTTGCCTCTAGTGGGATCACTCAGTGTGATTTGGGCTGTTCTCAGTCACAAATACTTCCAAGATCAGACTCTAGAAGAAGAAGATGGACTAATAAATTTTTCAACGGAGCTGTCAGATGCACCATAAAGCTGCAGCAAACCAACATAAAAATTAGATTTCTCAGGAAAAGATTTTTTTTTTTTCTTCGCAATCTAACTTAGCTATGACTGTTCAAGTACCCAGACTTTGTTGTCATGTTAGAAATATTTTCAAATCTTTTGTCTTGTAAATTTTCTGTTGAATGAAGGCAAAGTATAGGTGTGTTATGATATATTGTTTCAAGTTTATTTATCTAAAGTTTGCTTTTATTTTAGCTCTGAAATCTTCAAGCAAAAACTGGACTTGGTGCCAGATCAAACAAGTTCAGAAGAACAAATGGAGAACTGGTCAAAAGGTAAGGACTTTTAAGATATTAATAAGGAACCTCAGGTGTTGTACCTGTGCTAGGCAGTGACTGGAATGTATTTGTTCTTTCTGATATATGACTGACTTTGGAAGAAAAGAAGAAAAAAAAAAAAAACAACCCACAACAATCCACTGCCTCTTAAAAGTATTTGAGGTAACAGGACAGCAGCTACAGCCGTGTAAATTGTCAACTTTATTTTTATTTTCTGAGTTATTGGAAATGTTTTTGTACAGCTTTTGGAAATCTTATTTAAATTCTTAGTCTGTACGTTGCACTTTGCTTTCCAGCCTTTTTTTTTCTTAGCAAATTAAAACCAAATCTGAAGTCTGTCTTAAAGTAACTTTCTTGGCTATTTACACCCAACTTGAGTAAGATTAAGCCATCTACTACTATTAACAAGTTTCCCATTATTACCTCAACTGAACATAGTAAGGTCAACTTGGAGGTAAAAGGGGCCTTGGTTAACCTGGAAAATCCATGGTTTGTGGAGTTTCCATCCTCATCAGGATCGTTTTGTATTTGGCTGAGCAAAATTTTCCCCTTAGGTACGTTCTTCTGTGTTTTATGGCCGAATTTTTTTTTTTTAAAAAAAGAAAAAAGGGTATTTGAGTGCACTTATATGGTTGACTGACTTTACAGAAGAGAATTGTCTGAAAGCAGCTTGTGACTAGATATAATGTGTAGATTGAAGAAAGGGGAAGACACAGGAAGGAGACTTTCAGTAGATCATAAAAGAGTAGAATTTTTTCTTTTCCAGTAATTGGCTATGTCTAGGCTAAAAAAAAGATAGGTGTGTCAACATCAAAGATGCTTCCTATATCAGAACCTGATAGCATCTTGTCTAGTTCCTTTTTTGAATTTTATACTATGTATTCTTCTCAAAAGATAATAAATTGCAAGTTTCTCGTGAAGAGTCTGTTTAGAAGAAAGAAGCACGCTGTCTTGGAGATGATGCTTTTTTTTACATATATGAAGGCATTTTTATCTGTATTGTTTTGTAAAAATTTATTGGTAGACCTCTTTTAATTCATGGAATTTTGAGCTCTCGCTGAGTGAAGTTGAACCATATACTCTGTAAACAAAAACAGTCCTAGTGGAGCAACTTATTGGAGAATGGTATTCTGACAATTTAAATGTGTAATGGCTTAATCAGATTTAGTATTTTTAGACCTTTAGGGGTCAGCATACCCCAAGAATGGTTCAAAAGGTTAACTTTTCCAAAGTAGACAAGTAAACCCCATAAACTGAATCTCTCTGAACTATTTCTGCCTAACTGCAAGAAATGTTCTACTGCTACTCATAGATACTTTAAAAACTGGTAGTCACTGAATTTGCTGTGTAGCTGCTTTTTTT